>CAUYTI010054271.1:0-17266 GCA_963575145.1 Galago senegalensis
CCAATCTACAAATCTGCACTGCACACCACTGGGACCAGGCATGCAGAGTTCAGCAATGTTCCCCTTTTTTCAGAACCTTGACACGCCCATCAGGAGGTGTTGTCAACAGCTTCCCTCTTTTTTTTTTTTTTTTTTTTTTTGTGACAGAGACTCAAGCTGTCCCCCTGGGTAGAGTGCCATGGCATTACAGCTCGCAGCAACCTCCAACTCCTGGGCTCAAGCGAGTCTCCTGCCTCCACCTCCCAAGTAGCTGGGACCACAGGCGCCCGCCACAATGCCCGGCTATTTGTTGGTTGCAGCCGTCATTGTTGTTTGG
Organism: Galago senegalensis; assembly: GCA_963575145.1. Taxonomy (NCBI): domain Eukaryota; kingdom Metazoa; phylum Chordata; class Mammalia; order Primates; family Galagidae; genus Galago; species Galago senegalensis. The sequence goes on from CAUYTI010054271.1 coordinate 317, forward strand.
CGGTCCGGGCTGGGGATTCGAACCCGCCACCTTAGGTGTACGTGGCTGGTGCCTTAGCCAGTTGAGCTATAGGTGCTGAGCCAACAGCTTCCCTCTTGATTAAAGCTTGTGACCATTCCAGTTCACAGACTAGGTCATAGAAAAGACATAGCATCCACCTGTTCCTGTCTTAGGAAGCTCATGCTGGGACCCAGCCATCATGTTCTGGGAAGCCCAGGCCAAGTGAGAGGCCTCGTGTGGGTGTCCACACGAGAACCAGGGTGAGGGCCTTGCTCAGCAGCCTTGTGAAAGAGTAAGAGGGTAGAAGGGGAGAGAGGGAGAAAACAGAAGTAGCAAGGGAAGGTGAGAGGGAGAGAGAGAAAGAAGTAGCAAGGGAAGGCAGAGAGGGAGGCACACACAGCTGGCAAGCGAGGGAGCTCCAGGATCCAGCCCCAGCTGCTGCTGGGTCCAGCAGAGACCAGCTATCCCTGCCAAACTCCCTGCCAAGGACAAAATAAATATTGTCCTTCCAAGTCCTAAGTTTCAGGGCAACTACTGAAACAGCCACAGAGACTGGAAGAAGAGACAGAGGGGAACGGCAGAGGTACCTGGGACATGGTATTTGAAGAGCATGGTCTGCCTCTGATGAGAGCTGGTTTGGCAAATGTTTCTGTAGCTTTTTCAGTGGGTGGAGCTGAGAACACTTGGTGAGGTGAAATACTCCTGTGTGGGTGCTCTTCCCACTCGGCTTTGCCTGGAGCCTTGGCCTCCCACCTGTTGGCCTGGGGTGCTACTCCAAGCATGAAGGCTACCAGGATTTTGCCTGGGCCTCAGTAACTGTGCCCCCACCCCAGTCCTGCAGCCAACATCCTCCCCCTGCAGCAAGGGGGCCTCCCCAATGTAAACCTCTCTTCAGGGGTCTGCAGCAGACGTCCTTAGAGAAATGATCAATTCTAGATCCAGGGCAGGAAAGGCCAAAATCAAAGAAGGGGACTGAGAGGCCCCCATGCTAGGCCAGAGGGTTCCCAGCCCTGCAGACTCCCCTGGCCTGAGAGGGGCTTCACTAGGTGTAACATAACTATCAAGAAAAACACAGCAAACATGTTCCAGTGCCTTCAGAATAACACAAAACCACTTGTGGCCATTCATGACAGGATGCTAGAGGGAATCATCTCTGCAAACTGGTAAATAAACAGGGAGACTTTGCTTTGTAAATGACACCACAGGGTCATCACAGAGGTGATCAAATAACAGTTCTGGAGCCCTTGGCTGAGGAGCAAGGGCAGCCAGCTGGCAAGGAAGAACACGAGTCCTGCAAAAGACAAAAAGAGCCAGACTTAAACCTCATCAGGCCTCTGGGTCCAATTATCTAGTTAAAATGCTCTTCTACAGCAGGGATTGTCAGCTGTGGTACTGTGAGAGGATCTTAGGTGTCCATGAAAAATTTTAAAGATAAATTATTTTTGAAAGAAGTTCAAAGCACAGTAAGTATATTCTCTTTTTTACTTTTTTTAAAAAACCAACATAATTTAATTGTGCCAGAGATAAAAAGGGTTAAAAAACACTGCTCTACAGGAAGAACTAGGGACACAAAAAGTTGCCACAAAGCACTCAGAAACCCGGGTAGGTAGTACCTGTTCCCATTGTGCCCTGGGTGGACAGGCAAGTGCATGACACACACAAGCCACTCAGCAGACGGCCCGAGTAGAAAGGACTGAGGGCAGAACTTAGAGATTTAAAAAGACTTAATTTTGTCAGGTGCAGTAGCTCACCCTGTAATCCTAGCACTCTGGGAGGCCAAGGCGGGTAGATCACTTGAGCTCAGGAGTTTGAGACCAGCCTAAGCAAGAGTGAGACCCCATCTCTACTTAAAAATAGAAAACTAGCCGGGTGTTGCAGCAGGAACCTGTGTCCCAGGTACATAGGAGGCTGAGGCAGGAGGATGACTTGAGCCCAGGAGTTTGAGGTTGCTGTGAGCTATGATGATGCCATAGCACTCTAGCCTGGCAACACAGTGAAACTCTGACTCAAAATAAATAAATAAGGAACAAAGGAGACATAGCCCAGAATAGTAGTGAGGGGCTTTTCATTTTCCTATGGATGAAGGGTGTTGTGCTTGTTGGAGTCCTAATCCTCTAGAGACACATTTTGAACTATTCACAAATAGAACTATGGCTGTGATTTGCTTCAGAAACCATAGGAAGGGGATGAATAGGCCAGGCCCATCAGCCTTATGCTTCCCATGACCACTCTGTGTAATAAAGAGTGAAAGGTTTAACACAGGCAGGCACTTGCTCCCCAGGCCAGGCTAGCACATGGCTGCAGGAGAGGCCCTGCTCCAGCGGAGGTGGCGACCATGCGCCTGCCAGTCTACCTTCGAGGGATGTGCCAGGCACTCCCCTCCAGCTACTCTGACCTCCTTCCACACAAGCAAGGGCACCAGAAAATGTCTCTGTGTAATGAGTTGGATTTTAAGTCTGATGTTAATTTTGAAAATTATACCAACATTGTGATAGGAGACTGAAGAAAAAAAAAGACCTGGAGAGCCAAATGCCCAGGTGGCCACTCGGAGGCAGGTGGGGGCTCCTTCACACTCACTTCACATCCCTCTGTCTTCCCCGAACATCCATACAAGCATACACAGCTAGCTCTTCAAGACCAGACAACCAACCACAGGTCTAGTTTTGTAAATTACCTGCCCTTTCTTCTTTAATACCCTATATGCCTTTTTACTATTAACTTTCAAATTGAATTGGTGACCTTCAAAATGTAAAAATCCCTGTAAGAGAGAGCTGGAAAACAGCGCCACTTCTATTTTTTTAGGTTGTGAAATATCCCTCCCAGTGCCACCTCCCTCTGCAACTATGGGGTTCCTGCAGCATCAGCTAAACCAGGACTTGGCCTGAGCTTTCTGGTTTTCTTCATAACTCTCCCTGCCCTTCAGCAGATGAGAAGAAATGAACCCACACATTTCATTAAGGCCTCTCTTAGGAACACCTATCTCTTACACAGAGCGACATAAACATATGACTCCATCTTGGACTCAAATGTTAAGAGTACTCCAGGTGTGAGTAATGTAACTACATGCCAGTCTACATAGTTTAGATTTACCACTTGGGGTCCTGAGGGGCCCACTGGAGCACAATGCACAGAGGAGCAGGATTGGCTGGAGGTGGGAAGCCCTGGCTGGAGTTTCCACAGCCCTACCAGCTTGCTCCCCAAGGAACTCCAGCCTCAGGTCATCTGTTTCCCAATATTCCACATCTGGAAGAAAAGGGGAACAGAAAAGGGCTCCTAGGGTCATGGCAGCAGTGACAACAGTGATTTACAGCCTTGGAGGCTAGAAGTCCCACATGAGTCTAATGGACTAAAATTATTCCAGCTGCTATCAGAACTGAGTTCCTCCTGGTGTTAGGACTAAGACTGAGGCAAGAGGATTCCTTGCCGGTTGTGAAGCCACAGCTAGCCCAGCTTCCAGAGTCCTGCACCATCTTCAGAGAACCAAGTGCATCTTGGGCCAAGTCCCTCTGATTGGTGTTTCCACTTTTGAGGACACTTGTAATTAGATTAGGCCCACATAGATAACCAAGGACCCTCTGCCCATCTCGAGGTCCCTGCCATAATCACATCTGCAGCGTCAATTTGCCATGTGAGACAACATGTCACAGGTTCCCAGGATCAGAGTGTGGACATATTAGGGGCTGTTTTTCTACCCACCACGGAAGGGCACTTTACACATTCAGGCTCCAGCCCTAGCTAGATTTTAGTTAACCAGAACAGAGATACTTCTTTGGAAAAACGTACACAGAACATTAGGAATCCACCATCTCTTTTTCTTATCTAAAATGCTCCTTGGGTGAGGATGCTGGAGGAAAGTAAGTCCTGCCCTTGCTCACCTGCACCCACACCTGCAGGCTGATGTCCCAGTGAAGCAGGGTGCACAACACCAGTCCTGGAAGGCATTCCTACACTCCAGCAACATCACAGGATTATTACTCACTAAGTGGGCCACAGTCCCTAGATATTCACAACCTGTGATATCTGGAACCCATGTCCATGTACCACATGGGGGGCCTAAGCAGCATCAAGCAAGGGCACAAAGCCTGGCTTCCAATCGACAGCCCAACGGCAATAGAAATGCTGAGCAAGGCCTATAGCACTCTCTCAGCTTTCAAACCTCCCTTGCAGTCAGGATAAAGACTGAGGCTCCAAGGGGCCTGGGGAAGAGTCAGAGACTTATAAGAAGAAAGCTGCATTACCTGAGCAGAAACATACAGCCACAGCTCCTCCCTCACCTTGCATGGGACCTGGACCAGTTTTAAAATCCAGCTTTCGGCTTGGGGCCTGTGGCTCAAGTGGCTAAGGTGCCAGACACATACACTTAAGGTGGCGGGTTCAAATCCATCCTGGGCCCGCCAAAACAACAATGACGGCTGCAACCAAAAAATAGCCAGGCATTGTGGCGGGCGCCTGTGGTCCCAGTTACTTGGGAGGCTGAGGCAGGAGACTCGCTTGAGCCCAGGAATTGGAGGTTGCTGTGAGCTGTGATGCCATGGCACTCTACCCAGGGGGGATAGCTTGAGGCTCTGTCTCAAAAAAAAAAAAAAAAAAAATCCAGCTTTCTAGGCAGGATCAGTAGTATAATTGGCACTATCTCTGCTATAATTTCGAACCCAAATCTCAACAGGAGGGTAGAGAGCAGATACTCAGGGAGAGGAGACCTGGTAATTAATAGGGAAGTGAGAACAAAACACACCAGAAAACAGATGTCAGTGGCAACTTTCACATTGAAAACGTCACTCGTAAGAGTGAGGGTAGCCTTTCCAGAGAATGGATTTAGCACACATTCAACTTTCCCTGAAAACAGACACAGAAAAGGAAGAGGAAGGGTCCTCACAAAAGAGAAGCACATAGAGACTGGGACAAGTGTCTGGGCAGCTCCATAGCAAGATTTCAAAGGTACAGTAGCCCCAAAGCTAAACAAACTCTGGGGAAAGTGCTTCTCCAAGCAGCAGCTGAGATTAAATCGGGTGCTCTCTCACCACCCTCCAGACAACACTAAAGTGAAAGCTGTCTAAGATTTAACATTAGAAGAAAGACACAAGGAAGCCTTTAACTCTCCTACATTCAAGAAGCCTGCCAGCCTACATGTTCAAACAAAGAAGGTCAGATTGGAAGAAACTTGCAGAAGAGAAGGCAAAAACAGACTGGGCATGGTGGCTCACGCCTGTAATCCCAGCACTCTGGGAGGCTGAGGTGGGTGGATCGCTTGAGCTAATGAGTTCAAGATCAGTCTGAACAAGAGTGAGACCCCATCTCTACTAAAAATAGAAAAATGAGACGGGTGTTGTAGCAGGCACCTGTAGTCCCCGCTACTCAGGAGACTGAGGCAAGAGGACTGCTTGAGCCCAGAAGTTTGAGGTTGCTGTGAGCTATGATGCCACAGCACTCTATCTGGGGTGACAAAGTGAAATGTTATATCAAAAGAAAAAAAGAGAGAGAGAGAGAGAGAAGGCAAAAACAGCAAGAAGTATTTTCTATTTTCCAAGTTGACAAATGTTAAGGAGTGGCACATACCAAGTATGTGCTAAACATGGGCTAATCATGTGCTACATGTGTCACGCATTGCCAAGTGTGTGCTAAGCCTGTGCTAGGTGTGTGCCAAGCATGTTAGGTATGTCCTAAGCATGTGCTTGGCACTGCCCAGATCGCAGAGCATGCAGACCTTACACATGACTCCATGGAGGGTCACCTGGATCAATGCAGCCTAATACCGGATGCCTGTCTAACATCGTATGTGAGAAAGATCCATGAACTCAGTCATGGGTGACAGTAAAAAAAAAAGGGTACCACATGAAAACTACCCTGCAAGACAGGAAACTGCCCTCTCAGGCACTATCTGTGACCCAGCTGAGCCACAAACAGAGGCACTCCCGGCTCTGACTCAGGATCTACAGCTGCAATCCCCAGCCAGGGTGTGGTGTGAAGACCAATCACTGCCTCCCAGCTGGAAATGCTTCACTTTTGGAAGTCATTTAACATACAGAAATGCTATCAGTTAGAGATAGCAGCATATTCAGTGAAATGGAAGCTATTTATATAATGTAAACTGGCTTCTATTTCCCCAGTAAACTTGAGACAGGCTCTGCTCGTCAATTTCGTGGGGCCCTTATGTCTGAAAGTTATTAATCACCAACCTGCAAAGGAGCGGCGTTTTATGTTCAGCTCGTTCGCCACACGGACCTCAGTGCAGAGCTTCAGCATCAACAGCATGGTGGCAATCATGACCACGCTCTGCCACAGCAGTGGGGACTCGAAACGCCTCCCAAACCTGCAGTGCAGAGCCCTCGTCAGTGGAGTCCGCGTCAGGGGAGCCCACATCTGGGGAGCCCATGGCTGCAGACATCAGGGGAGCCCATGGCAGCAGACATCGGGGAAGCCCGCTTCAGGGGAGTCCGTGTGTGGAGGGGAGCCTGCATGGTGGGAGAGCCCACGTTGGGGGAGCCTGTGTGAGGGGATCAGGTGCCAGCCTGATCAGAAGAGGGGCACTGGGGGGACCTTTAAGACCATGTGGCCAACAGACTCCAATCACCATGAGCTGGGCTGGGCTGTGCTGTGCTGGAGAGGCCAGCAACACTGGGACAGCCTGACCCAAGACCCTTCTGCACAACACATGGGCTCTTTCAAGTGCCAGAGTCTCCCTCCTGCCTCCCTACCAGATCACGGAGCCCCACACCTGGCTGCACCAGGGCCAGCTACCAGATGTAAGGGGTCTTGAGTCCCCTCCCCCAGTGTAGCCCAGGTGTCCAAGGCCCTTCCCACTCTGGCTGGAGGTCGGGTGGCTGGGCCAAAGCAGCCCAAGGTACCCACAGAGCAGGCAGAGCAGCAACCAGGTCAGAAGCCAAATTTCTACCCTCAACCCCCACCAGAGAATAAAAGGCACAAGGACACAGCTCCCTCCCTCCGTGACACCCCTGCCTATCCCAGGCTCCCAGGCCTTCTTGCTGACTCTCTGCCAGTGTAGAGCATCTCACCAATACTACCTCGGCCTCTGGGAAGACAGGACCTAGGGAATCACCCTGATGCTGGAACCCCAGGCCTGCAGGGTCACCACCCCCAGGGCTGGGCCAGGGTCCACCATCCTTTGAAAGCTCCCACCCTACCCTAATCTGAATCCCACCACAACCAGCCTGCAGAGCTCATTTGGCCTGAAGATATGTCCAGAACTTGAGTGGTCATCACATATGAGCTCTCTTGGAGACCCTACAGAGCCATCTAATGTCCCACCCTCCTGAGCCAAGAAACTGGAAGGTGACAAGCCCATAGCCTCTGCCTTTCTGTCTGCCTCTTGGGGTGGTCTGATGCCCACCCATCTACTCTGGCTACCATGAGAGGGAACTAACCAGAATCCTGCAGGAAATTAAAATAACAGAAGACATTTTTACCAAGCTCAGCAGAGACACTTGTTGCTAGCAATTTGTAAATCACAAACTTGGATACAGCCTGGTGTTGTAACTGATATGATAAGGAAAAAATGTTCCATAAAGGTAGAAGACTGACCCTCAGATTCCCTCTAATGCTACAAGTCCATGTTCATGATCATAGCTCACTGCCAGAGTGAATTCTAACCAACCAGGGTGGCTCTCAGGCAGCTCAAAGTGTGCCCTGGACAGCAGCTCAGAGATTCACCCACAGAGCCTACTCAGCCCTGTGGCCTAGCAGGTGGAAAGGTGCCACCGGAGGGAGCAGATTCCAGGTGAGGCTCCAGCAACAAGGAAAAAGCCGCAGATAATGGTAGGTGGGGATACAGGGAGCTGAGAGGGACTGACTCCTCAGGGGATGACCACACCAATTCTCCAGGCTCAGTCCCATCTGGGCTAGCACACCACTGGTTCAGGAGCCTCTCCCATGTCTTCTGGGAGCTCAACAGACAGCAGCTGCCTGGGGTCATGGAAATGTAAGGAGACCATAGAAGGCAGAGAAAAGAGCTGCCCACACCCCAGTGGAGACAGAAAGTTGGGCTGGAGTTAGACTAGCTGTATCCCCAGAGATCACCCAGGATCCTGCTATCTTCCTGTGAAGACTGAGAAACACACAGGGAAGGGCTCAGAAGCAGAGGGAGGAGGAAATGTCTCCCAGACCAGGCCCAGGGAAAGAGGACACCAGGCTGCAAAGAGGCAGCTGTGACCTGGGGCTTGCCAGGACCTGTGACCCACTGTCCCCAGGCCTCAGTCTCTTCATTTGTGAAGGGCAGATCACAACCCTGCAGTTGCTGCAGGACACAACCAGCTCCCAGTCACCTTTAGCTCTTCTCTACTGGCCAGGAGGCCAAGCCGCTGCCTCTGGGGCATGCTGGAGAAGAGAAGAGCTGCCTTGCTGTTCAAAAGCGCCTCACCCCCATGCATCTCTGGCAGTGAGGGTGAATGATGTGGGCCACCATGTGCAAAAGGCCACTTCTGTTTTTTAAATGTTCATAGAGAAACTATGTGGGGGGAAAAAAAATCAAGGTTTGAGCTTCCTTACATACCACATGGCAAAAAATCAAATCTAGATGAACCAAATACTCACAGTAAAGACCGAGAACATTTAAGACAAAATGAGAAGGAACTGAGGTGAAGGTTTAACCAATTTTAGGATAAAGGAAATGACAAAATTTCAACCAGCACAGCTTTTCACAAAATTAGTATAAGGGGCTGGGCACAGTGGTTCATACCTGTAATCTTAGCATGCTGGGAGGCCAAGGCAGGTGGATCACCTGAGCTTAGGAGTTTGAGACTAGCCTGAGCAAAAGCAAGACCCCATCTTACTAAAAACAGAAAAACTAGCTGGGCATTGTGGTGGATACCTATTGTCCCACCTACTTGAGAGGTTGAAGTAGGAGGATCACTTGAGCCCTAGAGTTTGAGGTTGCTGTGAGCTATGATGCCATAGCACTCTAGCAGGGCACAGAGTAAGACTCCATCTCAAAAAAAAAAAAAAATAAGATGTACTAGGAACAAAACAAATATGAAAAAAATTCAACATTATTAGTAATTTTTTTAAAACTAATTAAAATAGAAAGATATCTTTTTTACTTATCTAAATGGTTTAAGTTTTCTTCCCTTATTTATTTATTTACTTATTTAATTTTTGGAAACAAAGTTTCACTCTCTTACCCACGCTACAGTGCCCTGGCTCAGCTTTCCAAAGTAACAGAAAAACACTAGTGGAAGAGAAGCTGTGTATCTATCTACTCCCCTATGCAACACTGAATCTATCACCCTCAGTAGCAAAATGTCACCATATCTCTGATACAGTGTTTTCATTCTTAAGAGCCAGCAAAGGCTGAGTGTCCCACAGCTGTGGCTCCCCTGGAGATGATGAGGCCCTGGCCAGCCCTGCACATAAACATTAGCTACACAGCATGAGCCAGTCCCTTTCCTGCCTTCTGACACCATAGATGCCAAATTGTGCACATCAGCATCTCATGGAGTGTGATCTGCTGAATGCTACTTTTGCAAAATGATAATAAGGATTATAAGAAACAAAAGCATGAAAGTTACGTAAGTTTTTTCAGTTTATAGAACTTTTCACATGCTGCATACCCACAATCCTTGATGGGACAGGACACTGACCAAAGGGACTGGGCTCTTGGAAGTATGCTAAAGTTCCTAAGTGCAGCGCTGTCCTGCTGTGGACCCACCAGCTATCTCACCTGGATCCTGCCTCAGCCCCCTCTGCTCTCTCCCAACCTGTACCTACATGCAAGTGTACACAATCCACATATTCCTTCCTCCCTTCCGCTGAGGCACAAACCCTGAAGCCTCTGACACATGGGAAACCCTCAAAACCTGTTAAATGAAAAAGGTTGCTAACCTAGTAAGGGTAGAGCACAGCAGTGGTGACAAAAGCTCTTATAGAGTGTCCACCTTTTTTTTCTCTCTACTGCATATTGGAAGAGGAGTTATCTTGAGCCACACAATCATTCATGAAAACTGATGGCCCCCCCCCAAAAAAAAAAAGAAAAGAAAAGAAAGAAATAAAGAAAAAGAAAAGAAGGGTCCATGCATAATTTTTGTGTATCTGACACCACAAATAAGCAAAAAATGTCTGGAGAAAGAAATAAGCTGGTACTTGCCTCACCCTCTTGTCAGACTAAGGAATTCACCTGTTACCCAAACCCATCAGTGAAAAAGTAAATGAGATCAAAAGTTTTACTTTTATTTATAGAAAAGTCAGCAATTTTGGAGAGTAGTAGGGATATCTCTTTAAAGAACTCTCTCTTCTTTCTCTGTTACTTTTTATTTTTACAATAAAAATAAATACCAGTAATGTTATTATTTATTATGGTATATGTTAGATTTCCCTTCATAGATTATAAAGTTATATATCTTCCTTTCTTAAAGTGGTTAGTTATATCTTTAAAGTATTTTTATTTTAGACTAAATTTATAGTCAGTTTACACTTTACTGGGTATACACACTGTCCTCGGTCTTTGACTAGTACCATGGAGTTTAGTTCCTCAACTTATCTATGATGGTAGGCCTTTGAAGTGAAAAAATGATCTTCAGATGTCAGCAAGTAAGCTTATCTATTCCTGTTAAGGTCTGACCAGCAGCTCCCTGCATGAAATGGCTGTTCAAGAGAAAGAACAGTGGCTGGTAACATTCTCAGCAGAGGGCCAGACTTAGGGTGGTACCCAGACTGCCTGCTGGACTCCAGTAAATTTTTTCAGTTTACACAGTAAATCAGCCCTGCAGGATTATAGAACTGTGGGCACTGGGAAGGTACACCCCTGGGTTGCAGAGACCCTCTGCCCTCCCTGCTTGACTACCATAGTCTCCTGGTATGTGCTATGGAATCAGGGCCTTGTGTGTTCCCAGTGGCCACACAGGCTGTGAGGGACCTAGGACTGCTCCTGATGTGGAGTTTATGGAAAGGAGCAGTGGAGGAAGTTCAGCCCCCCGCCCCGCCCCAGAAGTCTCCCAGTGTTTTACTAGGAAAGAAATCAAGATGAAGAGAGAACTCCCAGCGCACTGTCTTCATCAGGAATGGGAACACTGCTGTGTCAAATGCCAGTGCGGTCCAGAGGCAGTGTTAAGATGGCACCAGGGAACTGGCTTAATTTCTGACTTCTCCAAACCGGATACTGGCATATACATCAGGTAATTTCTTTTAGCAACTCTGAACTATAAGCGTACTGGGGAGGAAACACCTCTAAATAGAACTTTTCCCATTTGGTAACCCCAGCTTGGGCAGTTCTCCTCCATTAGTTTAGAGGAAGGGTACTGCATAACCCTAAAGCTGAGTGGGTTCCCTCACAGCCTAATCCCTGTGTGCCCAGACATGGTGGTGTCCGCTGGCTGGCCTGCTCCCTACACGAAAGTGAATGGCACTAGACACAATTATACTTAAGGACCTGCCTCATGCACCTTACACTTAATTAAGACTACTTTAGGGTGTCTCACCTTAGCCAAAGGGAAAGGGGAAGGAAGGAAGGGCCCTTCAAAGTGAGCACCTCTGACCCCTGCCCAGCTGCAGCCTGGCCAGAGACAAGACTCAAATTCAAGAAAGCTGCTGCAGTCAGCACCTTGGAGACAAATTCTCATGAGCCCACCATCTGAAAATCCCAGGTAGGGTAGACCTGGCACACAGTGGACAATAAGTCAACAGCTGTGGAGGCCAGGGCTGGGACAGGACCCAAAGCAGCAAAGAGAACTTCTGGGCCTACGAATCCAGAGTGGACATATCTGTCAGAACTCAACAAATTCCACACTTAAAATGGCACACGTTACTTTATGTAAATCATATCTCCATAAGGTTGATTTAAAAACTAATTACAGTAGAATCTCCATAGCTGACCACTGACCATCTCCTTAAGTTGACCTAATTTTCACAGGCCAGACATGTACCACATGGGCATACCAGTATGGTAGGCCAAGTTCCTTAGGATGACCACCTCTGTGTGTTGCCCAGTGTGTTACTGTCCCTTAGTGGGGGTCAACTTACAGAGATAAAAAGGCAGAGCTCTGGACACCAGCTGCCTGAAGTCCTTCTCTGCATGGCCTTAAGACTACCCAGAAGAGGGGGAAATTGGAGCTTTTTTGGCCTCAGAATGCAGCTATGAAACCTCTTCTCATTTCCTATGAAAATTTGCCCTTCCAATTGTCTGCCCTCAACAATTGTTAAAATTAACTTCAATTTCCTTAGCAAAATGCAAATAACAACAGAAGGTGGCCTGAGAGGGGCAGAAAAAATATTCTCCACTTAAGTATTAGCCGGAACATCTGACTTCCTATGAAAACGAGGAAGAAAAACCACAGGACAGCCCCTCCCCTACCGGATGCCACACCAGACGGCAGGCCCTCCGCTTCCAAGCCTCTGTCCCGGCCTCTACCCGCTTCCCGGCTTCCTCACCCCCCCGCCCGCCATTGCAAATGTAAATTCCCAGAGGGAGGGACTCGGTCCCCGGGGCCTCTCACCTCCTGCCTGCCGGACATTAGAGGAGGAGGCAGATCTGTAGATATATTTGAGATTCTCTGCTCCAACAGCACTATTTTCAGAAACATGAATTCATAAGAAGTTGTCACTTGGCAGAGACCACACAAGGTAGGGCCCGGCCATCACGGCAGCGCACCCTCTACTGCGCTCCTCCGCAGGAGGGAGGGCACTCGCGCGCCAGAGGCCCCAGCCAGACCCCCAGAAGGAGAAAGCCATCTTTCTGGGGACACCTAGGTGCCAGCCCCCAACTCACCAGAAGAGGATCCGTAGAATATTGGCTACCAGCAGCACCAGACAAACGTGAGTGGAGAAGCCCTCGGCGTTCTGCGTCCTGCGGATGTCCCGGTACTGTGGGACGTAAGGCACCACCCCTCCGAAGACCATGGCCCCGGCCGCCCCCCAGGAAGCCAGCTGCTGCAGCGGGACCAGGAGCCAGTCCAAGCCTTCCGCTTCCATCCCGGAACCGGGGCCACCCGCCCGCCGCCTGAGGTCCGCCTACACCTGGCTGAAGCCTCGGCTCTCACCGGCCCCTGAGGTCGCACACCGCCGCCGCCAATGCGCGACCCGCCACCATCCGCGCCTGGAAAGGAGGGAAGAGGGTGAAGAACTCGAGTCCGATCGGTTGGGGGCTGGGCCCGGGCGCACCTGTGCTTGGCCAGGAAGCACAGAGGTAGGGCCCGGGCACAGAGCGCAGCCCCGAGGCCCAGGGCGCACCGCCGGGCTTGACAGGGACCTTCGGCAGGGGCGGCGGGCGCAGGGACAGCGGTGGAGGGAAGGAGTGCCAGAGGGCGACCCAGGAGGGGGACCTTACTGCCAGGGTGTGGTTCAGTCCAGTGGGGTGGGGGGAAGACTGGCCGGGATAGGGGGGCGCGCGGCCCGGTGGGGCACTCACGGCTGAGGCGGGCGGCCGTGACCCGGTATTCTGGCTCCGAGTCTTAGGCCCCCGGGGACCGCCCTGCACAAACCCCCAGGAAGGGATAGGGTTACAGTTATCCGGCCCCGCAGAGCGCCGGGGATCCGAGCGCCCCTTACCAGCGCGCGCTCCGCGAGTCTGTGGGTCAGTGCGCGCGAGCGCCGGGAGCTCCGCCTTCGTGACGTCACAATGCCCAGAACCCGGCCCGCCCCCAGGCAGCCGAGCGACGCCACTGGGTCCTAGAACGCGCCGGGCATAGAGAGTCCTGGATCCCGATGCTATGGGAACAGCCACCAAGCGCTCAGCTAAGCTCTTCCCGGCCCAGGTCAGAAAATATCTGCCTGGCTGGACCGCATCCTCAGGCCAGATGCCCGCGTGGACCGTCTCCAGCTATCCCGGTGACAAAGGGCTTCTGTAGATGAGGCTTGCAAGGAGGACGCGGTGCCGGGGCAGGGAGGACTTGGTCCCTTTGCCGCGTCACCTGAGGGCAAGACGTCCTGGGGATATCAAGGGGCTTCTGCGCCCATTTGCTATCAGGACGAGTCTGTCCAGCTGGATCCTGACTCAAGGGACCTGCAGAGTCCGCTGGGAAGTTTGTGGTGTCTGGGAGGCAGTTCTGACCCCCAAAGAAGGTTGACCGCTCTCGGGTGGGGCCAGGCAAGGGGTCTGCAGGAAGGGCCAGGACATAGACTCTGGTGGGAGACTGGGGAGCGTGGAGCCAATCCTGTGGCCAAGTACACACACACACACACTACCCGGTGCAGCTCCAGAGCATAAGAGACCAACTCCAAGCCTTTGGGGTCTGTAGCAGAAAGCCCTCATCCCGCCCCTGCTTTGTGCAGCCACTGCAAGGAGCACAGCAGCTGTGGGAGAGCCAGCTTCCTCATGTCTGTGTCCACTTCCCCCAGGTCCAAGTGGCGTGGCCTCCTGCTTCCTGCCTTGTTGGTTTTGTGGAAAATCACAGAGATTATTAACAGCCTAACTCAGAGTAGCCCCAGCAGGCCAGGGTTACAAGGCGATTCCCAGATAAGATACAGCATCAGGGCCCCTCCAGTGTCCCCACCCCTACCCCACTCAGCACTATTCAGATTAGCAGCACCAGAAAGTGTAGGGGAACAAAGACACAGAAGAAGGCTGTGGCAGGGCTGGGAAAGAAAGTAGATGTTCTTACCTAGTCACACCTTCCTCCCAGCTCTAGAGCCCCTAACATCTTCCATTCTTTTCCTCCTAGAGGTTGGACTAGAAGCACAGCTTTCCCTTCTATCTCACTAGAGCACCTTACACCTCCTTTGTCCCAAACATGGCTGAGAGAATGTGGAGCCAATTAGGCAAATTGATGGCCAGTCCATAGTCTACTACTATCCAGAGTGTGCCAAGGCACGCGTCCCAGCTCAGGAGTCCACTAAGTGGATACAAACCTTGAATTCTTGGTGCACACTCCACAGAGGGTGTAGTTGCTACCCCACCCTATGGGGGCCCTCTGTGGGGTGTCCATAGGGTGGGGTGGCAACTACAGAGTTGGTTTGTACCCTTTGAATGCTGGGATCCAAACCTAGGTCAGCGCAGCACTCAGAACTGCACTCCTCACAGGTACTGATGTCACATAGTACTCTGCTCTCCCAAACAGAAGAGACCAGCCAGCCCATGTAAGACTGGAAAACAACCCCCACAGATGTCATATCCTAATCCCAGCAACCTGTGAATGTTACCTTTTATGGAAAAAAATTTTTTTGCAGATGAGATTAAATTAATCCACCTTGGATTATCCAGGTGGGCCATAAACACAATCAGGACTCTTCATAAGAGGAAGAAGAAATTTTTTTTTTTTTTGAGACAGAGCCTCAAGCTATCCCCCTGGGTAGAGTGCTGTAGCATCACAGCTCACAGCAACCTCCAGCTCGTGGGCTCAAGCAAGTCTCCTGCATTGGCAGATCCAGATGCTCTCATTTCTTTTCATTGTATCCTGCATCAGCAAAGTCTCTGTGCCAAATCTACTACTTTAAGTGACATGTGCAACCAGGTATAAGTATTGATAACTCCATCTGTGCAAATGCAACTAAGCATTGTCAGTTTCATAACATACTGAAGTTGAACTATGAGGTGTTTAGTGTGGATTTACCATATCTTCTAAAGTGTGTTGCCTATTGCAGAGACAGGTACTAGCCAAAATTTTCTTTCTATGAGAGCAGATAGTTAAATCTTATGAAGAACAGAATCAGCAATGTGAATTATTGAAAGATTTTTATAGAGATGCTGCATATTTCAGTATGACATGTCAAATAAAAATGACTATTTCTTTACAAGGTAAAAAAACTAAGTCTATAGGATCTGTGCCAATAGCTCACTGGTTAGGGCATCAGCCACATACACCAAGGCAGGCGGGTTCAAACCCAACCCAGGCCTGCTAAACAACAATGACAACTGCAGCAAAAAAATAGCCAGGTCTTGTGGCGAGTGCCTGTAGTCTCAGCTACTTGGGAGGCTGAGGCAAGAGAATCATTTAAGCCCAAGAGTTTGAGGTTACCATGACCTTTGACACCACAGCACCTTACTGAGGGCAACATAGTGAGAATCTGTCTAAAAAAAAAAAAACTATATATATGACATGTGGCAAAAAAAAAACCCCAAGAATTTTGAAAAAAGCTATTTTTTTCAAAACACTTCTTCAAAAGGAAATTTCCTTGAACATTTTCCCCAGTTAGCAAGGTCATTGATGAGCAGAACGATACATGCAAATCACTTGAAGAACAAGCAGCTATTGCAGACCTAATTGGAGAAAACAATGAAAGGTTCACTGACTTTAAGAACTGTGACATCACACTCAAAGCATCTAAAGAACTACAGATGAAAATGATTGAGCTCTCAAGAGACAGCATTGTAAAGTCATTGCTCGATGCTAAGAAAGATTCGGCTGAAATATGGAAAAATGCAGTAGAAAGCCCATGCCTCCAGAAACATGCCCCTCCCCCCAAAAACCACTTCTTGCTTTTCCATCTGACCAAAATCAAGATGCCCTTAAGATCACAAATGACTGGCTCGGAGCCTATAGCTCAGCTGGCTGAGGCACCAGCCACGTACACCTAAGGTGGCAGGTTCGAATCCCCAGCCCGGACCGCCAAACAACAATGACGGCTGCAACCAAGAAATGGCCGGGCGTTGTGGTGGGCGCCTGTGGTCCCAGCTACTTGGGAGGTGGAGGCAGGAGACTCGCTTGAGCCCAGGAGTTGGAGGTTGCTGTGAGCTGAGATGCCACGGCACTCTACCCAGGGGGACAGTTTGAGGCTCTGTCTCAAAAAAAAAAAAAAATCACAAATGACTGAAACTAAGCCTAAGGATCAACTGAAACTGTGAACCTCCATGCTGCAACCAAATATTCAAATGCAACAAATGCAAGCTTGGCGCCTGTGGCTCAAGTGGCTAAGGCGCCAGCCACATGCACCTAAGGTGGCGGGTTCGAATCCCCAGCCCAGGCCCGCCAAACAACAATGATGGCTGCAACCAAAAAATGGCCAGGCGTTGTGGTGGGCGCCTGTAGTCCCCGCTACTTAGGAGGCTGAGGCAGGAGACTCGCTTGAGCC
>CAUYTI010054272.1:0-21788 GCA_963575145.1 Galago senegalensis
TTATAGCTTTCATATGAAAGCTATAAATTAGTTTCATAGTAGGACTGAGTACATTGGATACTTTTTCTTCCATTCTTGAGATACTTTGCTAAGAAGAATATGTTCCAGCTCCATCCATGTAAACATGAAAGAGGTAAAGTCCTCATTTTCTTTTTAAATGGGCAGTTAGTGTGGTTAAATTCAAATTTCAAATCTGATATTACTTACATTGGGTAATATTAATAGCTCAAATCTGAGTTCAGTGTTTTGGGCTTAGCTGGGCTGCTTTGAGTTTGCCTTCCCCGGCCATGCTTTGGAGATTTATCAAGTAGTAGGTACAGAATTTAAACACAAGATTTGTGCTTCTTCCTCTCTTGCTCACTCCTTTCTGTGATTTTCTCTCTCACTCACCAAAGGCATTGGTTGCCCTGAACTTTGATCTCTGGTTCTTTAAATCAGAAATAGTGCATGTTTTCAAATATTTTATAACCCTTAGCCCACAACTAACCCTACTTTGCACAAACTTGGGCTAGTCTTGGGGTAAGTGCCATAAAATGTGGGAAATTCACTTCATGACTTTCCTTCTGCCAACTAAGGACTCTCTTCCACAATATGCCCACTGTTGGTTGCTCTCCACTACCTTTAAGTGCTTTTATTTTTTAAAAAATATTTTTATAGTGGTTTATGTTGTTATGTTTGGGGGGGGATCTGTCAGTTTAATGAAGTTATTCATGTATGACTGGAAGTGGCTCTCCCCACAGTTGTAATTAGATCTGCTAAATGACTAGGTATTTAGGGGAGCTAGTATTAACTTTTTCCTCTGCTGGGCTAGATTTTTCTCCCCCCTCAAAAAAAAAATTCTTTTGGCTACCACTCCATTTTTCCAAAGATTGGAATATATTTGCTTTAGACCTAAATCTGGAAACTGATAAAAACATGCTCAAATCATGTAATGTTAATCTGGTATGGCAAAGTATCACTTCAGAATAGAGATTTATAAGTATTAATGACACTGTAATACCACGGAAAGAGTTTTAAACCAAAAAAGGGAAGGGTTAAATTTATTCTTGGATTTCCTCCAGGCACTGTTCAAATGATGAACACAAACTCCAACTGAGGGGGTTAGGATCAGCTTTACCTTCATCTTTGTAATTTGACTTGTGCTTTATTCTAACTGCGTTGAAATGAAAACTTCCTAAAGACACTCACTTTTTTTTTTTTTAATGGAGTCCTGCTCTGTCACCCAGGCTGGAGTGTAGTAGCAGGATCATAGCTCACTGCACCCTTGAACTTCTGAGCTGAAGTGATCTCCTACCTCAGCCTTCTCAGTAGCTGGGGTCACAAGCACACACCACTATACCTGGCTAAGGCCTTCACTTTTATAGTCAATCTTCTCAGCTTCTTAAAGCTTAAATGTAGCTGCTTGTAGCCAATTCTAATACAATGGCAATTATTATATCCATTACAAAGTATTATCATGTGATGCTTAGTCACATTGGAATAATGCTCAGGTAATTTCCATGCTCTCAAGGGAAGTATGTGTGGAACAGACTCGGAAAAAATGTTCACTCAAATTCAATATGAAATGGCTAAACTAAGAGAAAATAAGATGGCTTGCCCAAGAAAGAAAGAAGTGTTATTAAATCGATCTTCTTAGCTCTTTAACCAGAAATTATCCTAAGAACTTGTCTTCCTAGAAATTACTGGAACATAATGCCTAAATATGAAAGTTTAAATGTTTTGAAAAAGAAGACATCGGGCAATTTCTTCTGAATATCTCTGCTGTTTTTAAAAAGAAAAATAACAATTATACTTGACTAGAAATTTAGGATTACAAACATTTATATTTGTGTAGTTATAATACACACACACACATGTATGTGCATCAGAAGGACATTGTAACAGCAAAAAACTTACAAAGATCTACCAATAAAAGGCTGAAAACTATGATTCATCCTTTCAGAGGAAGGATGATTATAAGTAAGGACTGCTATGGAAATAGATCCAAGGTATACGATTTAGTGAAAAAAGCAAAAATCGGGAAAGTGTATATAGTGTATCCCTCGCATCTATTTAATTTCTTAATATTTCTGGGGTGTATACATAAGTACATTCTGGATAGAATTGTTAAAAATTGGTAACGTTATTCTTGTGGAAAAGGTTTAAGGGTGAGAGGTGAGAGGCTTTTGCTTTTCATTAAGGCCTGTCTGTGTGAAATGGCTTCTTGTGATGAGTACATTACTTCTTAAAGTGAATAATTTTAGAAATCAAAGAATGCCCTATAGATAGAGAAGAAGCCTCATTTGTTATTTATTTGGGATGTTATGTTCAAGTTATAATCAGTGAATATTTAGGAAACATTTATATATTATACAAGGCATCATCCTAGGTCTCTTGGTAATTGAAAGAACAAGTGTGCCTCTGTCCCTGTCCAGTTGTAGACTGTGACAAGACTGAGTGTCTGAAAGGTCACCTCTAAAGTTACATAGGGAAAATGAAAAACTGTGGCTGAATGTACCTTTATTTCCAATATTTAAAATTTATGAAATTTTACAAAATATTTGCAAAATATTCTCTACATGTTGGGCACCTCCTTATAAAATTTCATAATGAATGTTTTGTAAATAAAGATACATTTAGCTACAATTTCCCATTTCCCCTCACGCATAGTGACTTTAGGAACAAACTCTGGGACACCCTGTGAAAGCCTAAGCCTTCCATGCGGACAGCAAGGATCCCAGACAATAATAAGCTTTCTGGGATTCAGAGAACCCATGACTTTTGACTGAAAGGGATTGAGTTCAGAGCTCTGAGAAAGAAAAGTAAATATCTAGGAGAGATAGTAGCCATAGCGACAGGATTTTATAAACTCTATAAGAGGTTGTATCAGAAAGAGGCTCTTCCCCCTGCCAAGGGGAGCTGACTTTTCTCAGGGGAACAGTAATATTGTTTGTTAGAATACTTTCACGAACACTTTCTTTAATATTTCCAACTCTGAGTGTCTCCAGGGAAAGTGCTGGGATGATGAAGTTCTGAATGAGTTTCAGAGCTGCAGGAAAACTGAAGGGGAAAGGAAGTCCATTATCTAGAGCTGGAAGGAAGGCCACACTTCCCGGTGAAAGAGAAGTAGAGCTGTGGTCGATGGGTTGCGGGAGCCAAAGGAGACCCAGACACTGTTGACTGACTGATGGCACTGAGGAAATAGTGCAGGCTGGGAAGAAGATTTGAACAAAGGGAAACACAGAATTTATCAGAGAGGAAGTGTCCAGGCCTGACTGAATGGAAGGAGAGGTGTCTGTTGGAAGAAAGCAGAACATTCTTCATGAAGAAAGTTTGGAACCAGATGTCATGAAAGATGTTAAATGGCATGTGATAATATTGCACTAAATTCCATACGTGATGGCTCAAAGTTTGGCACTTCATAAAGTATACTGCCATTTTTGAAGTAAAAAGAAAATAGAAAAGAATTAAAGATCTCTCTAAGGATATAGAAGAAACAAAATTAGTTTCCTCTGAGGAAGTTCCTGGGTAGCTAAGGGACAGAGGCAAGAGTATTAACTCTATTTTTTTTTCAATCTTATGAATTTTATGAATACGTTAGTTAAAAAAGTAAAATTAATATGTTTTATGAATATGTTAGTTTAAAAAGTAAAATTATTTTTATGAATATGTTAGTTAAAAGTAAAATTAATAAAATAGTTAAAAAAGTAAAATTTATGAATGTTAAAAAAGTAAAATTAACAAAATAGTTAAAAAGTAAAAATATGTGTTATGAGTATGTTAGTTAAAAAAGTAAAATTAATAAAATAACTTCGGTGATTAACAAAGAGAGAGAAAGAGACTGATTTAAAGTGCTGTATGTATGGGCTGAGCTTATCAACAAATAGGCTTTATGTAAGATAGACAGATCTTAGGTGCCAAACAGTCTGAGTTTAGATGGAGGCTGCGTGGCAGTTGTCTGAGAATGCTGGCTCCTAACACCTCACAGTGGTTTTAGAAATTAGATAGAGCTGGAGACAAGAGACCCTTAACCCATAGGGGGCTGGGTTGAGGCACAGACCCTCCCGTGGGGAAGACGAAGCCCTTGTTCCAGGTCATTCCATTGTCAGACTACAAATTTACAGTCATTCTGTGGAAAATCGTGCTTGTCCCTCTCCACATTCTCTTAATGTTTGCTTGTTTGATTTTTTAAAAAGAGTAACATTTTATAGAAAACTATAAAATTTTCAGAACCACAAAGAAGAAAATAGTAACTATGTGCTTATTTAAAATGGAACATAACCTCAAAGACTACTTATTTATTATAGCAACACAATTAGAAATAAGCAAAATGTTGCTATATTCTTACAGCAGTGGAAAGTTGGAAACAACTTGCAGTTCTTCCGTTCCATTGATTTACTTAAGGCATCACTGGGCTAGGTGCAGGCCCACACAGAGTGTGTTGCTCCCTCAGGTCATAGCCTGATGCCAATCTGGTGGTCTTTCCTCTGCCAGGTGTTGCCGTGAGAAAATAGGCTGCTTCTGTGTTATCGCCATGCCATCTGGAACATACGCTCCAAAGTCACTGCAGCATCAGAAGAGGGCTGAAGGATGGCAAGAGTAGTGTTCAAGGCCTGGCCTATTCTGTTGGTTGGAACCCAGTCACATGTTTCCCACAGAACTGCAAAGGAGGCTGGGAAATGTGAGCATCCCCTGTGCCCAAGAAGAGGAAGAAATAGGCAGAATCAGTGAGCACATTGTCCAGGCACGGGAGAACCTTTGTTAATAAATTATGATATATTTTCATAATGGAGTATTATTTAGCCATCAAAATCAGATTTTTGAAGAGTAATGACAGGAAAATGTCAACGATAAGTGAAAAGAGCAAAATACAGATTCATATGATTCTAATTTGGGACAAAATAACATCACACATGTACATGTATGTGTGTGCTTATAAATGTAGACTAAAAGGAAACGGAAGTGTGATTTGTGGTTCTCTCTAAGTGGTTGGCTTCTGAGTCATTTCTGTATTTTATACTTTCGGAGAAATTGCCAGTTTTTCTTCAATGATCACACATGTCTTTGAAAAAAAATCTATGTATGTTCTGAAAACCAAGGATTTTTTTTTTAACATGATAAATCCTCAGATCGTCTACAACTAGCTAGAACTGACATTTAAAATTCCTCAAGTGCTGTAGACTGAACCTGAAGTTCTGTTACTAAGTTTTTTAGCCAGCAGAGGGCAGCTCTTCAGTGCTTATTTTTCTTCGTGGCATCAACACCAGCCAAATTAACTGTTTTGCACCGTTAGCAATGATTAGAATCACATATTAGATTTACTCCCAAAGAAGGAAAAGCAAAGGTCAAAACATTTTTGTAAAAAAAACAAAAAACCATATTTTTGTCATGGCAATTGCAGCATTTATCCAACAGTATACATTGTACTGAACAAAGCCAGTAAGTAAACCATGTGTGTCCCTTTAGGAGATTTTGCTGGAAAGCAGACAGACCCACCTTCTGTACTCTCTGAAAGGTAGTCTTACTAATAACCTGTCTAACAGAACGGAAAGAGTAAAATAAACTCATAACATATAATTGCTCCTCTGAAGAGAAGACTGGCAACACAATTGCCCCTTTTGTTTTGTTTAATTAAAACATCGGTGTCTAACTTCTTACCTCTCAGACTTTGTTTGCTCAGCCTTAAAGAGTCCTGAGCCAACAGCAGGGGTGGGAGGGTGAGCTCCCTGCTCCAACCCTCTGCCTCAGTTCTAGCCAGCATCAGAGTCCAAGGACCCAGATATCAGCCTCACAGAGACAAAAAATAAAGAACTCCCTGAAAGCTCACGGCAGCTTCTATCATCAGTGTTCTGAAACAGAGAAGGGAAAAAAGCCATTTTTACCCTTTAAAACACACCAGCCACTTTTCTTCAACTGCTCAGCCTTTCCCCTCCTTTCTCTGTGTGCCGTGGCCTCTTGTTCTCTCCTTCTCTCTCTCTCTTTCTTTCCATGGGAAACTAAGTAAACTTTGTATTTCTTCCTTTCTTAATCACTGTGTGAGAATTCTTTCTCCAACACACCATGAACACCTAGGAAGTTGCCACTCAAACATTCAAAAAACTACAGTAACACTGAGCAATCGATCACACAGCAGATGAACAGTGTCATCTCAAGAAGAGAAGCACGTTCTGTTTGGAGAATGAGGACAGGCTCAGGTGGTTGGATATTCTAGTGGGAAAGGGCTAGATGGAAACTATATTTCCTTTGTACTGGGAGACTCTTTAGATTAAAAAAAATCATTTAAAAATATCCATATAGGGCAAAGAATTTGATGATAGGATAGGAACAGATAAAATACAGATGGCTAATTGAAAACAAAGTTCAATATTTATTTATACTCTATTGTGTTTTAAAAAATTACAAGATTGATCAAGTGTTGATGACGGTATGGATCTGTAGTTAATTCACAAATAGTGGTGGTGGGAGTATAAATCAGCCTTTATAGTACCAACATTACATTTATTTTATTTTGTTTATTTTTTAGATGTAAGTTCTCACTCTGTTGCCCAGGCTGGAGTGCAGTGGCACAATCATAGCTCATTGTTGCCTTCAGCTCCTGGGCTCAAAGGATCCTCCTGCCTCAGCCTCACAAGTAACTGGGACTATAGGGGTTATGCCACCATGCCTGGCCCATACCCACATTTTAAATTTGCAGCTATTTTGATAGAGAGATTGTGCATCTTACTGTAACTCAGCAGAGACAATGGAGTGGAGTGAACTAGACCTCTAGTTGTGCTGCCAAATTCTCTCACCATCCATCCTTAGGGAGAGTCTGAAGCAGCCTGCCAAACCTTTCAGCTCCCAGTGGGGCCAACTGGAGAAAGGGGAGAGAGGCAAAAAGAGTAAGAAAGGGTCACCAATGAAAGAGAGAGAGAGAGGCCCTAAAGAGCCCTCTAGTGGCTGCTTTTTAAAGAACAGACTATGTAAGGATTTTGTTTTAAATTTTCCATCAGGATGTCAAAAGGTATATTGGACATTACAGGGCGTTGATGCTCAGCCACCCTCCAACCCCACCTCAGCCCCTGAGACAGGCCAGGCACAGCCCTCAGACTTGGCTTTGCCTAAGGTGAGCTCTAGGCATTCCCCAGGTGCTACAACCTCAAACTCCTCCCCATTGGTTGTTAAAGAAAATATTATTCATTGATACAAATAAAGCATAGTAAGAAAGACACTATTCAGGACCATCGTGATAGGTGTAGCAACCACAGCAATGAGATTTTGCAGTGGGGAGAGATATTGAGCTCAACTCTGAATACAGCATGGGCAAGTGGAGATTTATCACCAAGGAACAGGGTAGAGGGTCAGGGGATGGCAGTTACTAGGAGGAAACATTCAGGGTGAAGGGCTGAGTCCACCTAACAGGATTCTTGCTGAAGACAGGCCGGGGTGATCAGATATCACCTGGAGATGGTGAAGAATGAGGAACCCAATTTGGATATCAGGGTGATTAGATATCAAGGTGGATGGGGGGTAGTTCTTGCTAAACTGACTCAGCACTATTCTTTACTAAAACTGGATCTTATAAGGAAGTGAACAAAGGGGCCAAAGGGCGGGTTCAGAAGTCTGACTGAAGTTTGACCAAGCCAAGAATCTTTGTCACAGTGGACCAGTGCAGACAGACAAGGAACCTGGCACAATCCCTGAAGGTTTGTCTCATGTGGATCCCCCATAGAGTTCAAAGACACACTGGAAAGTTGCTCAATTCCTTGGTGCAACTTAGGTTTCCAATTGCTTCCCTGAAAATATGCTAATTAACTTTTTAAGTTACTTGAAGTTATACAATGTTGAGCAAGTAAGGCAAACATTACATGGGTAGGAAAGAATTGATGGGGAGAGAGGATGAGCAAAAGAGAAACATTTCTCTCTGCAAAGTGCTTATTGTTTGATAGGGATCAGGGCTGCCTTCTGTACTTGTGCAATGTGCTGGCCTCACCTGCAAACTCTAGGACACCTCTGTGCCATTAGCAAAAAGTGGGTGCAAGGCTTGGCAGAGGGACAGACTTCCCTGTCTGTGGGAAGTGAAAGGTGCCCTGTTCTTGGGTATATGCGGCTATGTGCTGAGACACACAATTGGGTGAGAAAAGGGAACTTGAACTTGGCGTCTGCTCCCCTGCACCCTGTTGGCTGAGTACCTTGGTGGACTCACCAACCTACAGCTGTATTAGTAGTCCTGAGTGAAAGAATGGTGGGAGCTGAAATCTAACCCTTTCTCTGTTGGCCGAGGCCCGAGCTCCCTACAGAGGTCACTGTTCTGTACTAAGTACAAAGGTCCCCTCATGCTAGTGGCCCTGGCTGTATGTTGTGTTATCCTGTAATCACAGTGTGAGTTGGCAGAGGTGGATTTACTGTGAAGCCAATGCCACAGACCTTTCTAAGAACCAGGAAGAGGCCCAAGGACTGGTTCACATGATCATATTTTGAAAAAGTAGAGTAACTTAACCATCTAATTATAATAATATCATCCTGCCTAATAATTTCAGTTAAACTATTGTCATAGCAACTCTTGCAGACAAGTATAATTATTATCCCTATTTTACAACTGAGACACAGAAAGGTTAAGCAGCATTACTGTTAAGTGGTAGAGCTTGGATTTGCTGCATTAGCTGACCCCAATGCCAGAAGATCATGGAGAATATGTTTATTACTTCCAAAGGGACAAAGTTATATCCCCAGATTCTTAAAATATGAGATATACATGAGAAACATCTTTAGGTATTGTCCTAGTCATAGGAGACTGTTATTAGGCAGAGAACAAATTGTGACACTTGCACCAGAAAGATGCAGTTGTCACTATAAAGCTAGTCCTGGATGTTGTGTGGCAGCAGGACCATGCAGCCATTGTCCCCAAGAAGAGAAATATGCCTGTGGCTGTTGTATTATTTAAGGTGCAGTTGTCAGAGAGAAAAAACTTCTCCATTTCCTTAGGTTCATAGTCTGGGGGCCTGTGAATTTAAGTCACAAAAGACAAACTAATAAGAGAAAAGGCATACCATTGTTATTAATGTTTATATGCACAGGAGCTCAAAGAAAATAAGTAAAATTCAAAGAAGTGGTTAGACTCAGAGATTTATACGTCATTTTGACAAAGGCAAGTTTGGACTTCAAGGGATGATAAATCTTAGGGAAGTGACTAGGAAACATATGAGGAAAATTAACAGAAAGTATGAATAAGGGCTATTTTCATAAGGTTTGTTTATGCCACTTTATCTCAATGTCAAACCGCCCATCTCCACTGATAAGAGTTGCTGTTTTCTTCCTGGTACAAGAGAGGGAGACATGTTCACAAAGGGAAATTTATGCCCTGCTTTTAAGCAAATAAAGGGAGGACCAAGGACTCTTCCTGTAATCTGTTGAATTGCCGTCAACTCAAAATAATCCTTACGTCAAAGTGGCATATTTTGGGGTAACACATCCTGATTTCCTTCAAGCCTAAAACAAAACACTCTGGCTTACCTAACACCTAAATTTATCTCCCTTCCATTTAACAGTCTAGGAGTGAGTATTCTGGGTGGATAGGGCAGCTCTGACATGTTCAATAAATGGCTTTTGAGGTCACTCCAGCCAGCCATTGCCTTTCTTCAACCAGAAGAAAGGGAGGAGTAAGAATCCTTTTGGTTCAGACTTAAGCACAGATAACTGCTTGAGAAGCCAAGGTATTCATCTTTAGGTGGGCTGATATAAAATTTGAAGTTTCTTTTATTAAAAAATAGAAGAGAAGGTAGATACTGGGAGTTTAATGGCAGTATCTAACAAAGTCACAAAGCCAAGGGTGGTTAGAAGATGGTTAGACCTGAGAACTCTGAGTACAATGTCAGAATGAGGTGCAGGATAGAGAAGGTGACAAGAGAGACAGACCTTGCTGAGGGGGTCATGAGATGCACGTTGCATGAGGTAGGGAGAAAGGTGGGGCACAGGGATAGCAGGGAGAGCACTTTCAGGGAACGTTCTCATGCTGATGATTCAAAAACAAGAAAATGCAAAGAGAATCTGAGAGTCACTTCCCTGGACTCACATGAAGACTTGGGAATCCCAAGATCACCACTTGTTTCAGGAAGAAAGAAGAGGATAATGAGAAAAATGGCAAAGAGGAGAGAGTCTGAAGCTCTCAACCCTGAACTCCCTTGACCCTAGAGCTCTGGACATGTTTAGGTTCTGCCAGTCAGGTAGTCTCATATGGAGGCCTGGGGAGAGGTACAGGGGTGCAAGGAAGCTATCTGGAGAAGAATCTGATCTAGTCATTTATTGGATTTTTAAAAAGGTCTATGCCTTGGTGCATTTGGACTGCCAAACAACAAATACTGTGGGGCCCCCATAGTTGACCAACTCCTGTGGTTGACCTAATTTCCATAGATCAGACGGACGTGCATCACATGTATCAGAACAGTAGGCCTAGTCCCTTAGGGTGACCACCTCTGTATGTTGACCAGTTTGTTACCGTCCCTTGGGTAGTCAACTTACAGGGGCTCCACTGTATTTATTTCTTACAATTATGAAGGCTGAGAAGTCCAAGATAAAGGTACAGCAGATTCAGTGTCTAGGGTAAGTTGGCTTCCTGGTGCATAGACAGCCATCTTCTCATCTTCTTATGGAGGAAAAAAGAAGAGAGCTTTCCCTCTAAGAAGGACCCGACTCCTATCCATGAGGGTCCCACTCTCATGAGCTAATCACCTTCCAAAGTCCCTCGCTCCTCTAACACTACCACCTTGAAAGTTAGGATTCTAACATGTAAATTTTATGGATGCAGAAACAATTAGTTCATCATAGTCCATGAACCTAAAAAAGAGTCACTGCTGTATACAGTTTTCACATAAAATGCACCTGCTCTCATGTTTCAATTGTGTGCACAGATGATTCTATGCTCATCAGCCATTAATGTTGCATCACTAACTACTTTAGTCTGTTGTATGTTTCTATAACAGAATATCTGAGGCTGGATAATTTACAAAGAACAGAAATTTATTCTTCACAGTTCTGAAGGACGGGAAGTCTAAGGTCAAGACACTGGCAGATTTAGTGTCTGGTACCAGGATGACACCTGCTGTGTCCTTATATGGCAGAAGAACAGAGGAGAGAGCAAGTTTTTGTTTTTTTTTTTTTTTTTTTGGTTATTGTTGTTTTTGTTAATCCACAAGTTTTTTATTGTTGGTTTTTTTTTTTGTTAATCATGACTTTAATCAATTCACAAGGGCAAAGCCCTTATGACCTAAACAGCTCCCAAAAGGCCCTACTTCCCAACACCATTGCATTGAGATTAAGTTTCCATCATGTAAATTTTGAAGGGGACAAAAACATTTAAAC
Source organism: Galago senegalensis (assembly GCA_963575145.1). Taxonomy (NCBI): domain Eukaryota; kingdom Metazoa; phylum Chordata; class Mammalia; order Primates; family Galagidae; genus Galago; species Galago senegalensis. The sequence continues at coordinate 11,317 of CAUYTI010054272.1, forward strand.
CCTAATGCCTCTGCAAACTTCAGTGGCTTACAACAATAAGCTTATATACTTTCTTGCCTACGGGGCTATGGGTCATTTGGGGCAGCTTTGCTTCATATTGCAGGTCACCTGGGCTCCCATCAGGCTTCAGATTGGATTCAAGTCCAACCTAGGTGTCTTTACATTCTCCTTGATTGAAAGTGACTTGGGAAGAGTTCTCTTGGCAGATCAAAAAGCCTAAGAGAAAAGCCCAATCACACAAGCAAATTTAAGTCTTCTGCTCTTATTACGTCTGCTCACAGTTTATGGGTCAAAGCAAGACCCCTGGCCAAGCCCAAAGCCAACAGAGCTGGGAAGTATACTTGTCCTCCAGGAGAAGAAGGAGGGCAATTAGTCTTTTCTAAAAATTAATCAAATCTCTTCCAACTTCCAATATAAATCTCAAACTGAGAATATTCCTCCTGGGCCCCAGATCCTACCTGGGAGACAAGCTCCCTGTGTCAATGTTGCTTCTAAAGCTTTCTACAGCGATGACCCCTGTGACCCACCAATAGTAGATGGGGGTGGCTGTTGTTTAATAACTGCCAAATTGCAAAATAGAGTTGGAAATCTCCTTTAGGAGAGTGAATGGGCTTTTGCAGAGAAAAGACATACTAGAGTGGAGCTGGCACCTGTGTGGATATGACTAAAGTTTCCTTTAAATGTAGATGGAAGTTTACCATTTCAGTCTTCACTGATCTAGCCCCTGAGTTTTCAGTTTTCTCTCTCACAGTCCTCACTCTTGACAATTCTGCTCTACCCAAACTACTACAAGCGATCAGAAGCCTCATTATAAAAAAGAAAAACAATGTCTTTTTTTTCCCAGCATGGAAAGATAAATTTAATTTCTTTTGCCACTTAAAAAGACATTAAATCAATGCACAGCCTGAGATAACTTTTATTATATTGCCAGGCTTTCGAATTAATCACCCACATTAAATGTGAAAGTTTAATTGCAACAGTTTCCCGCAGTTTTCATCTGGCAATGCATCTGGTTTTGAGTATTTTTTTTTTCAAGGAGGAGATAAAAAAAGAGTTTCCGAAGCTTCCCACCAACCTTGAATCAAGGCTTCTGCTGAAGAATGCCGTTGCTTCAGATGAAAACGTGAAACCTTTGGAAGAAGCATTTTTGAATAATCTATTTTGAAAGTTGGTGTATTCCTTTTTTTACATGATTGACTTCCCTGTATTCATCTTACCTCTAATCTGAGTCAAGCAAATGTGAGTCAGAGGGGAAACGGCCTGTACCCCACCGTAACTGAGACTCCAGAAGGGCCACAGCCTAGGACTTCCTGTGAGCACAGAGTGGAGACGCAGCAGCCCCTCCATAAGGTGACCACCCAAGGGGCTGTAACAAACTGGACAAATACGGAGGTGCTCACATGAGGAGCTAGACCTGCTGTACTGATGTGTACCTGTGGTACATGGCTGGTCTATGAAAATGAGGTCACCTTAAGGGGGTGGTCAACTGTGGAACTTCTGCTGTACGCAGAATTTACAGGTTGAAGTCCCCATATTTGGTGCTCAAGTTTCTTGTCCCTACCTTTTCAAGGGATTTGTTGTGCTACTCACTGGAGGAATGATGTTATTCAAAATGACGACGGTCAAAACCAATGTAATTCCCAACTTCTTATCTCAGAAATCTAACTGTATTTTTCAAAGCTTTTTATTATGGAGAATTTTAAACTTAACAGAAGTAATGAAAAATAGGATAAGGAGTCCCACGTAAGTCCTGGCCAATCTCATGCCGTCTAAATGTTTCTCTGCTTCCCTCCATTCCACTGCGTGATTTGGAAGCAAGTCTGAAACATCTTATCATTTCGTCTGCAAATCTTTGTTAATATCTTAAAATTCCTTGAAAACTCCAATAGCATTATCAGGATAAATACACTAACAGTATATAGTAAATAAACAGTGTACAAATCAGTATTAAGAAGAAAAGTCAGTTGTTTCTGGGTAAGACACAATTTAGACCTGTTTCAACTACAAACCATCTTCAAAAGTATCAGAATATGTAAAACACAGAAACATTGATTTCTAAAACTTGGCACGGAACATATCACTTCATTGCTTACTTTAATTGAAATAGTTTGATTCTATTTATTTTAAATAAATTCAAAAAAGAGATTTTCACGTTCTGCTGCCAGTTTGTTAACTTGCTTCTGCTCTTGAGAGATTTGCTAGGGAGCTATCTATTTTTACAAAACTACGTCCTTCCAAATGTTTTAGTTCTAAGGTCCTTTGACCTTGAAACTTTACATTTCCCCACAAATCAACTTTCCGCTTGTATAGTAAGACACATTTTCACAGTTTAGCCAGTCTCAAATTTGAAGGGCTATACCATTCTATCTTGGCTCCCCATCAAGTTTCAAATGTTTAAATTCCAAGGCACCTAATAATGTTATTGTTAGTATTTTCCCAGTTGGCTTGTTGAAAATAAAGTGGTGGTAGTGGTCGGTGGTGGTTTGTATGCGTGTACGTAGGGAGGGAATTTCAAGGGTGATAAAAACCATTTCCATTTCAGCCCTAAGCATTGGCAGCTCACTTACTAGTTTAAAAAAAATCATCATCGCTGCCAATTTTTCATTCCCGTATGATACTTATTTCTCCCTTTTCGTTTTTTTTTTTTTTTTGAGACAGAACCTCAAGCTGTCCCCCTGGGTAGAGTGCTGTGGCATCACAGCTCACAGCAACCTCCAACTCCTGGGCTCAAGCGAGTCTCCTGCCTCTGCCTCCCAAGTAGCTGGGACCACAGGCGCCCACCACAACGCCTGGCTATTTTTGGTTGCAGCCATCATTGTTGTTTGGTGGCTGGATTGGAACCCGCCACCTTAGGTGTATGTGGCTGGCGCCTTAGCCACTTGAGCCACAGGCGTGGAGCCTATTTCTCCCTTTTCTATAAAATTATTTGTCTTTTGTTGTAATTAGCTTGTCAATTTCTATTTCTTATTTATTTTAAATTGAGTTATGATTGACAAATAAACATTGTATGTATTTCGAGCGTATGTTGTAGCATTTCGATATATGTATATATTGTGAAATGAGTCCCCAAATTAAGTTAATTAACCCATTCATCACTTCACATACTTACTTTTTTTGGATGATCTACTCTCGTCACAAATTCCAAGTATACAATATTCAATATATGTATATATTGTGAAATGAGTCCCCAAATTAAGTTAATTAACCTATTCATTACTTCACATACTTACTTTTTTTGGATGATCTACTCTCGTAACAAATTCCAAGTATACAATACACCATGACTGACGACAGGTGCTACGCTGCAGTCAGATTTGCAGGACGTGCACCTTCCATAGCTGCATGTTCTGCTCTTTGCCCAACGTCATCCCCGTTTTCCTTCACTACCGCCCTCTGCCTCCTGACAAAGAGGTTTCTGCTTCTGCAAGTCAGGCTGGTTTAGATTCCACATGTGAGCAAGATCAGGCAGACTGTGTCCTTCTATGTCTGGCTTATTTCCCTTAGCACGTGTTCCGCCAAGCTTCTCCATGTAGTCACAAGTGGCATGGGCTCCTTTTCTAAAAGCTGAATATACTCCATTGCATACTTGTATGTGAAGTTTCCACGGTCTCCTTGGCTGCTAGTTTGTTAGTGTATTACTGCCCTTGAGTGGTTTGCTAGGGAATTATATGTCTATTCTATATACAGCTATAGAAAAAAACCATTTCATTTATTCATCCATTGACAGTTTGTTTGCATATCTTGACTATTGTAAATAGTGCTGCAGTGAATGTGGAAATATAGATATCTCTTTGAGATTCTTATTTCATTTTCTTTGGATATATAGCAGGTGTGGAATGGCTGGATCATTTGGTAGTTCTACTTTTAGTTTTTTGAGGAACCTCCATGCTGTTTTCCATAACGGCTGTGCTAATTTACACCTCCACCCACAGTGTCCACAGGTTCCCTTTTCTTTATACTGTCACCAAGAGCCATTATTTTTTTCTTTTTGATAATAGACATCCTGACAGGTATGAGGTGATATCTCATTGTGGTTTTGATTTGCACTTTCCTGATGTCTGGTAATGCTGAGTACCTTTTCATATACCTGTAAGGCATTTATGTCTTCTGTGGAAAAATGTCTATTCAGGTCTTTTGCCCACTTTTTAATCGAATTCTTTTTGTTTGTTTGTGTTTTACCACTGAGTTGTGCATTTTGGATAACGACACCCTATCAGATATGTGGTTTGCAAATACTTTCTCCCAGTCTGGAGGTTACCTTTTCATGTTGTTGATTTTTTTTTATTGTGCAGGAACTATTTATTAATTTTTTTAAATTTTTCCTTTTGTTGCTTATGCTTTTTACATCATATCAAAAAGTTCACTGTCAAATCCAATGTTCTGGAGCTTTTCCCTTATTTTCACTTCTAGGATTTTGATAGTGTTGGTCTTATGTTTAAGTCTTTCACACATCTCAAGGTGATTTTTTGTATGTGTGTGGTGTAAGGTAGGGGTCATTTCATTCTCTTGCATGTGAGTACCCAGTTTTCCTAACACCATGTATTGAAGCAACTGTTCTTTACCTATTTTGTGTTCTTGGCAAAAATGAATCAACCATAAAGGGCTTGGAATTATTTCTGGGATCTCTATTCTGTTGCATTGAGCTAGTCTGCTATTAAGACAATGCCGTACTACTTTGATTACTGTGGCTTTGTAATGAAATTTGAAATCCGTGAGCATGATGACTCCAGCTTCCTCCTTCTTCCTTCCTAAGAATGATTTGGCTACTTGGGGTCTTTTGTCATTCCTAAGAATTTTAGAATTTTTTTTTATTTCTGTGAAAAATGGTATTAGAATTTTGATAGAGTTTGCACTGAAGCTGTAGCTAATGTAGGTAGTGTGGACTTTTTTTGTTTGCTTGTTTTTAAAGACAAGGTCTCACTATATTGTAGACTATTGTGCAGTGGCTATTCACGGGCACCATCACTGCACACTATAGCCTAGAACTCCAGGGCTCAAGCAATTCTCCTGTCTTAGCCTCTCAGGTGCCACTGCTCCTGACTACTATGGACATTTTAACAATACTAATTCTTCTAATCAATTCATAGATATCTTTTCATTTATTTTTGTTTTTAAATTTCTTGCATCAGTGTTTTGTAGTTTGAAATGTACATACTTTTCCCCTCCTTGGTTAGATTTATTTCTTAGGTATTTTATTCTTTTTGAGTCTATAGTAAATAATATTAATTTCTTAACTTATTTTAAGTTTCTTCTTAGTGTGGAGAAATATAAGTGATTTCTAGATGTTGATTTTGTATCCTGCAACTCTACTGAGTTTGTTAATTAGTCCTAACAGTTTTTGGATGGAGACTTTAGTGTTTTCTATGTACAAGGTCATGTAACCTACAATCAAACATTTTTACTTCTTCCTTTCTGATTTGGATATCATTTATTTTTCTTGCCTAATTTCTCTGGGTAGGACTTCTAGTAATATGTTGAACAGAAGTCATGATAATGGGCATCAAATCTTGGAGGAAAAGCTTCAGCTTTTAACTATTGAGTATAATTGCTCACTGTGGACTTGGACTTGTTATATATGGCCTTTATTATGTTGAAGTACGTCCGTTCCTTTTATACCTAATTTGCTGAGGTGGTTTTTTTTTTTTTTTTTTTGCAATTTTTCACCAGGGCTGGGTTTGAACCCACCACCTCCAGCATATGGAGCTGGCACCCTACTCCTTTGAGCTACAGGCACCTTGCTGAGTTTTTTTTTTTTAAATCGTGAATTGATGTTGAATTTTGTTGAATCTATTAAGATGATTATGTGATTTTTATCCTTCATTCTGTTAGTGTGGTGTTATCACAATTATTGATTTGAGTACGTCAAACCATGATTACATCCTAGGAATAAATTCCACATGGTCATGGTGTATGATCATTTTAATGCATTATTGAATTCAATTTTTTTAAAATTTTGTTTAGGAGTTTTGCACTGATGTTCATCAAGGATATTGGTTAATTGTTCTATTTTCTTGTAATGTTTTTCTCTGGCTTTGGTTCCAAAGTAATGCAGGTCTGGTAAATAAATTGGGAAGTATTTCTTCCTCTTAATTTTTATTAGTAGATTTTGAGAAGGATTAACTTTTCTTTAAATGTTTGGTAGAATTCAGCAGTCAAACCACGACACTCTACCCAGGGGGACAGCTTGAGGCTCTGTCTCAAAAAAAAAAAAAAAGAATTTAGCAGTCAAACTATCTGGCCCTGGGCTTTTCTTTGGTGGGATGTTCTTGATTACTGATGAAATCTCCTTCTTTGTTACTGATCTGTTCAAATTTTCTATTTCTTTATAATTCAATCTTGGTAGATTGTATGAGTATCGGAATTTCTTCCTTTCTTCTAGTTTACAAATTTGTTTGTGTGTAATTGGTGATAGTAGCCTCTTATTTTTTTCCATAGTATAAGTTGTACTATTTCCTCTTTCATTCCTAATTTTATTTATTTGAATAATTTCTTCTTTTTCATTAGTTGAATCTATCATTTTGTTTACATTTTCAAAAATCCAACTCTTAGTTTCATTAATTTTTTTCTAGTTTCTATTTCATTTATTCATGCTCTGATTTTTATTATTGCCTTCCTTTTGTTAACCTTATTCTTGTTTTTATAGTTCTTTGAGGTGTAAAGTTAGGTTGGTTGTTTGGGAACATGTGGTTTAATTTCTACATATTTGTGAATTTTTCTAATTTCCTCATTATTGATTACTAGTTTTATACCAAAAGATGCTTGCATGATTTGAGTGTTAATTGCAACTATTTTTGTGATCCAACTTATGAACTGGAGAATATTCTGTGGGTATTTAAGAAAAATGTGTATTCAGCTGATACTGCATGGGATATTGTTAAGGACATAATTTGGTCTAAAGAATAGTTGAAGTCTAATTTTCCATATTGATTTTCTGTCTGGATGATCTGTCCATTGTTAAAAGTAGGTTACTGAAGTTTCCTCATATTATTATATTGCTATTTCTCCCTTGAGTGCTTTTAATATTTCCTTTATATATTTAGGTGCTCTGATGTTGGGTGCACATATATTTATAATTATTATATCTTCCAATAAATTGACCTTTTAACCATTATATCATGACTTATGTTTCTCTTGTTACAGTTTTTGACTTAAAGTCTATTTTATCTGATATAAAGATGGCTGCCCCAGCTCTCTTAATTTCCTTTCTCTATCCCTTCCCTTTCAGCCTGCTAGCCATTTTGTATGTTTTGGTTAGGAATGTAAATTGGTAGGACCCTATGGTGAGCAATTTGACAAAATGCTTATACCCATTTCCCCAGCAATTAAACTTTAGAAACTTTATCATCCTTGCACAGATTCAAATGATTTATGTACAGCCATTTGTAATTACAGAAGATTAAGGGAAGAACTGAGATGTTTATAGGTAATGGATTTTAGTTTAATAAACTATTATACAACCACAAAATGGAATATTATACATCAGAAAAAAGAATGAGGAAACCATTTACTAAATACAAAAATATCTCTAAGATACAAAAGGAGAATAAGGCTTTGTATAAAATGCTGTGTATAACATGTTACTGTTAGTATATAAAAAGGGAAAAATAATATGTAAACTGAGCTGGTTATTTTATCTTCACCTCTGGATTCCTTTCTCACTATTCTCTACTTACCATATGTTGTAGACAGATGAATCCCATGTATTCTGTGGGGTGGTTTATTTTGTGTCAACTTGGCTAAGTCAAACACCAGCCTAATGTTGCAATGCTGGTATTTTTTAGATGTGACTAACATATAAATAAGTAAACATTATGTCAAAAAGATTACCCTCCATAATGTGGGTAAGTCTCATCCAGTCAGCTGAAGGTCTTAAAAATCCCAAGAAGAAGGAATTCTTCCTCCAAATGTCAACAACATAGAAATTCAATCTGAGCTCCCAGCTTTTGGACTCAAGACTATAATGTCACTTGCCCCACAGATTTCAGAGTTGTCAGCCCCCAGAATCATGTAAATTGATTCCTTAAAATCAAAATGAATCTTTTTCTCTACACACATGTGCATGCACACACACATACACACAAACACATGCACACACAGATACATCTATGTATCTTATAGGTTCTGTTTCACTGGAGAATTCTGACTAATACATTACCGATGGGGTTTCTTTATCCTCTAGTTTCTAGTTGGGGTCAGCCAATGGGCTCCCCTCAGTGGAGATTAGATTGGGAGTATTTAATCCTTTGCCCCTCTGCTTCCTGACCCTCATTGGAATGGCTGTGACCCTCTACCAATGGCCATTGTTCATGGTAGGTGGCCCTGGCCAACCACTCTCTAGGTTCTAGCAATTTCTTCTCATCTCCTTGTCTCTTCAAGCTTAGTCAAGCTATCCTGCTGCCATTAGCTCCCAGGTTTACCAGTCCATGCCATTTCCTTTTGCTGTGTTCACACCTTTCTGAATAATTTATTCATTTATTCATGAATTACCAATATATTTCCTAATATCAGTTGCATCTGCATTAAATATCTCTACTTGGAAACACACAAAACAAGGAATGGTTTTCTGTGAACTGGGAATATGTTTTTTATTATACACTTTAGACTGTGATTTTTGAGTAATGTGGATGCATTAGCTATATGTGTGTGCATAATATATACGTCTATAAATATACAGAAATGTATATTAGTGTATGGAAATCTACAGAAACATACAGAAATGTATAAACCCATATACAGTAGATATATATAAATGAACAAAATGTAGCAATTTATGATACAACAGTTTTTCTGTGTATTTATTCTAATATAAAAACTTGTACCTTGGCATGTCATTAGCCTTTTGTGCTTTTTGTAGGAGCCCAAGACCTGTAGGTCAATAGGGAATTTAGAATTCTTCACTAATATCTATATAAGGAAGGAATAAAATATTTGAAACTAGACAACTAAACTTAAATCATGGTGTAAAAGTAAATTTGGCTTTAAAAAAATAATTAGTCCCTCTTATTGCCTAAATTGATACTTGGCTATGGTGCATGAATACATTTCTAATCCTGAGGTTAGGTTTCACCTGTGAATTAAAGTCTCTATTCAGGACTTTTGGGGTTTTTTTTTGAACTATGGAGACCTAAAGAGGTAGAAATACAAAAAAAGAAGATGAGATTTTTCCAGAGACATCTGCTTAAAGGAGGCAGAGTCATGAGATTGACTATCTTCCTAAATCAACCAAGTACAAAGGTAAAATATGCTACTTTTCAGACAAGCAAGATCTCAAAAAATTTATCTTCACGCATTCTTTCTAAGGAAATGACCGAAGATTGTGCTCTACCAAGACAAGGAAGTAAACTAGGAAAGATAGAATGCAACAAAGATGTAAAGAAAATCTCCAAATTAACAGGAAAGGGGGATTCTAAGAAAATAGTCAGGAGGCGGTCCTAGTTATCAACCCTTCCAAATATGGCAGGCAGGAAGGCTCCAGAAGAGACATCTTCAAAAAAAATGAAATCGATAAGAGTACTTCACTCGCTTGACTATATCAAGAAGAAATTTATAATATAAATGTTTGAAAATAAATCAGTGATAAATACATAGAAAACAAAGCAAATGGAAAAGCAAGACAAACAGTAACTTCGGGAAAAGAAAATGTGAGGAGGAAAAAGGAATCATGTCACATTTCTGAGCTATATCATTTATGTGTAGTCACAATAATATGTTTACTGAGCATTTATTCTAACCTTATTGATTCTAACCTTGTGTGGTTGGAAAGTGTACTCTTTCTCCCTGGCTGTGCACATGTGTGTGCAAGAGAGAGAGTGCCTCAGTCTCCAGAGAGGAAAGCTGATAACCAAAAAAGTAGCAATCTGAGCATTTTTTCAGAGTTATGCAAAGAATTTATCAAAGGAGTTAAAATTAATCACCTCTGGAAAACTGGAAATGAGAGGGAAAGGAAAGGCTGCACCTCTTTCTAAGATCTATAGATCTAATCTTAAGATCTATTCAACTCTTACCACATTGTTGAGTTCTCTGGAAAGCAGATTCTGAGATGGATGCAGAAGGTTTACTAGGAAGTACTCTTGGGATCAATGCTTAAGAAAGAGACATGGCATGAAGAACAAGGCAGCCTGTTCTTGTAGGTCAGCTCCTATGGGGAGGTGGCAGATTGGAGAGTGGATCCGAAAGTAAATAGAAGCACATTCACCACATGGTATATATTGGTGCGTTGGAGAATGGGGGCTTCAGCTCTTAACTTTGTTTTTTAAAAAATGATACATCGGCTCGGCGCCTATAGCTCAACTGGCTAGGGCGCCAGCCACGTACACCTAAGGTGGCGGGTTCGAATCCCCAGCCTGGACCCGCCAAACAACAATGACGGCTGCAACCAAAAAAATAGCCGGGCGTTGTGGCGGGCGCCTGTGGTCCCAGCTACTTGGGAGGCGGAGGCAGGAGACTCGCTTGAGCCCAGGAGTTGGAGGTTG
>CAUYTI010054273.1:0-28926 GCA_963575145.1 Galago senegalensis
CCAAACAACAATGATGGCTGCAACCAAAAAATAGCCGGGCGTTGTGGCGGGCGCCTGTGGTCCCAGCTACTTGGGAGGTGGAGGCAGGAGACTCACTTGAGCCCAGGAGTTGGAGGTTGCTGTGAGCTGTAATGCCACGGCACTCTGCCCAGGGGGACAGCTTGAGGCTCTGTCTCAAAAAAAAAAAAAAAAATTAATTTTCCTTTCCCTCAGCCTTGTTCTTTTACCTGTGGCAGATGTAAAGTGGCGGTAGAGTAGATATCCTGTTAGGGTTTAATAGGCAGTGTTAATCTTTGCAAATGGGACAGTCTGATTTGATTGTTTCTTCCTTTACTCCTGTGCTGGCTGGGAGTTATTAAAATTGTTTCTAAGGCTGGGTGAGGTGGCTCACGCCTGTAATCCCAACACTCTGGGAGGCCAAGGCGGGTGGATTGCTTGAGCTCACAGGTTTGAGACCAGCCTGAGCAAGAGCGAGACCCTGTCTCTAAAAACAGCCAGGTGTTGTGGCAGGTGCCTGTAGTCCCAGCTACACAGGAGGCTGAGGCAAGAGAATCACTTGAGCCCAAGAGTTTGAGGTTGCTGTGAGCTATGACACCAGGGCACTCTACCAAGGAGGACAAAGTGAGACTTTGTAAAAAAAAAAAAAAAATTATTTCTAGTGCTATTATTATGCATGAAATGCTTTCATTTTTCATCAGCTTGTTAAAGGAAACTCAGTATTTCAGAAGCAGCCAATATTAGTGCTTAGGTTTATAGTAGGCAATATATACCAAGGCACAGACTTAAATATTGTTGGTTTTTTTTTCCTTTGGAGACAGTCTCACTATGTCACCCTAGGTAAAGTGCCATGGTGTCACAACTCACAGCAACTTCAAACTCTTGGGCTTAAGCGATTCTCTTGCCTCAGCCTTCCAAGTAGCTGGGACTACAGGCACCTACCACAATGCCAGGCTATTTTTTGTTGCAGTTGTCATTGTTGTTTAGCTGGCCCAGCCTGGGTTCAAACCCGCCAACTTTGGGGTAGGTGGCTGGGGCCGTAAGGACTGTGCTATGGGAGCTGAGCCTACATATTGATGTCTTTTTCCTCTTCAATTTTTCAGATTATTCCTTTCCCCCCAACCCCTGCCAATAACATTTAGACTTGTAAGTGTCCTCTAAGAGGACTAGCACACACATAGCTAAAAGAGGTTGTAAGTTCCCGGCATAAATTGTTAGACCAGTGGTTCTCAATCTTCCTAATGCTATAACCCTTTAATAGAATTTCTCAGTTTTTGACAACCCCCAACCATAAAATTATTTTCGTTGCTACTTCATAACTGTAATTTTGCTACTGTTATAAATCATAATATAAACGTCTGATATGCAAGATGTATTTTCATTGTTACAAAGGGGTCGCAACCCACAGGTTGAGAACCACTGTTAAGTTGGACTAATCTAATTCCTATCTTTTGACTTCTGATACACATAGGATTGACTTTTTTTTTTTTTGTGAGACAAAGTCTCACTTTGTTCAGCCTTTGGTAGAGTGCTGTGGCTTCACAGCTCCACAAAAACCTCAAATTCTTGGGTTTAAGCCGTTCTCTTGCCTCAGCTTCCCAAGTAGCTGGGACTACAGGCACCTGCCACAACATCTGGCTATTATTTAGAGACAAGGTCTCACACTTGCTCAGGCTGGTCTCAACTCTGTGAGCTCAGGCAATCCACCTGCCTCGGCCTCCCAACTGCTGGGATTACAGACATGAACCATTCGCCTGGCCTAGGATTGACTTTGAATGGGTCCAGAAAGCTATTGGGGAATTGACTTCAACTAAACATAAGGAGAAACTTTTTTTTTTTTTTTTTTTGGCCAGGGCTGGGTTTGAACCCACCATCTCTGGTATATGGGGCCAGTGCTCTACTCCTTGAGCCACAGGCACCACCCAAAGAGAAACTTTCTAATAATAGAACTGGACTTCCTTAAGGTTGGGTGCAGTGGCTCATGCCTATACTTCTAGCACTCTGGGAGGCTGAGGGGGGTCGATTGCCTGAGCTCATGAATTTGAGACCACATCTCTACTAAAAATAGAAAAACTAGGTTCAGCGCCTATATATAGCTCAAGAGGTTAAGGTGCCAGCCACATACGCTAGAGCTGGCGGGTTTGAATCCAGCCCGGGCCTGCCAAACAACAATGACAACTGCAACCAAAAAAAAAAAATAGCTGGGCATTGTGGTGGGTGCCTGTAGTCCCTAGCTACTTGGGAGGTGGAGGTAAGAGAATCTTGCTTAAGCCTAGGAGTTGGAGGTTGTTGTGAGCTGTGATACCACAGCACTCTACCCAGGGTGACAGCTGGAAGCTCTGTCTCAAAAGGGGAAAAAAATAAAAAACTAGCCAGGCATTGTGGCAGGCACCTGTAGTTCTAGCTACGTGGAAGATTGAGGCAAGAGGATTGCTCAAGCCCAAGAGTTTAAGGTTCCTGTGAACTATGATGTCACAGTACTGTACTCAGGATGACAGAATGAAACTCTGGGAAAAAAACAAACAAACAAACTGGGCTTCCTTGAAACATGGTAAGTTCCCCAATATTGGAGATATTCAGACAAAAGCTGGATAGATGACCACATGTTGGGACTGTTTTAGAGGGGACTCAGCCACTGAGCCACTGGGTAGGGCATAAGAATAGACCTCTAAATTCCTTTCAACTTTAAGATTCTCTTACTTGGTCTATGAGCTCTGGTTTCTACATTAGTCCTCTGCAGCATCCCTTTGTGGTAATGAAAGAGAAGCAAATTGTTGTGGGACAATTGCAAGTGGTCTCAGGAAGTAACTTCAGGCAAAGGTTGTAACAGCAGATCTCTTCTCTGTCTTGGAATTCATGCATCTCCAAACAATGAGGCCATAGTCTTGTGCAGCTTGTTGGCAGTTTCCCAACCTCCAGCTTTTGAGATGGCTGTTATCTGCTAGGATATCCAGTGACTTTTTCCTGAAGTGTTACTCTACTGCAGATCAGCTTGGGCAAGTGAACCAAACCTCAAAGGTCATTTGGGGAGGCCATCTGGAGGACTGATGTGGGATTGACTTTAGCCGCTCATTTGAATCAAAATATTGGGTAGTTTTTCCAACTTGTTTTCCCCTTAATTACCAGGTATAGTCATCATCTTTGCTTCAGGTTTCTGTTTTTCTTTATCTCTAAAATAGTAGGAGCTTTGATGAGGTGGATTTTGTCTCTTTGATATTAAATTACATTCCACAAGATGAAATAGCTCATTATTCTGCCCCTGGAAAGGATAACCCTACTTTCTAAGTCATCTCACATTTTTTTAGGCACCTTTCTGAGGATAGCGTTTTCTCTCATTCCTTGGCTTCTAGTTAGAGAATTGGAATCTCTGTTTTGCCACCATGTGACTACACTAGAATTTCTGTTTTGTTTTTGTGGGTTTTTTAAAATAGAGCCTCAAGCTGTCCCCCTGGGTAGAGTGTGGTGGCATCACAGCTCACAGCAACCTCCAACTCCTGGGCTCAAGTTATTCTCCTGCCTCCACCTCCCAAGTAGTTGGGACTACAGGCACCCGCCACAACGCCCGGCTATTTTTTGGTTGCAGCCAGTCATTATTGTTTGGCGGCCCCAGGCTGGATTCAAACCCCCCAGTTCAGGAGTATGTGGCTGGCGCCTTAGTCACTTGAGCCACAGGTGCCGAGCCTACACTAGAATTTCCTTTAACTAAAACTTAGTTATCATCTATCACACACATACACACAATATTTACATTTTTTTTTTTGGAAACAGTCTCACTTTGTCACCATTGGTAGAGTGCCGCAGCATCATAGCTCACGGCAACCTCAAACTCCCGGGCTCAAGCAGTTATCTTGCCTCAGCCTCCTGAGTAGCTAGAACAGGCGCCTGCCAGAGCACCCAGCTAATTTTTGGAGACAAGGTCTCTCTCTAGTTCGGGTTGGCCTCGAACCCGTGAGCTCAGGCAGTCCTCCCGCCTCCACCTCCTAAGTACTAGAATTACAAGTGTGAGCAGCTACACCCGGCCCAATATTTTAAACTTCTAATTAGAGGTCAAGTATGGTGGCTCATGCCTGTAGTCCTAGCACTCTGGGAAGCTGAGGTGGGTGGATTGCTTGAGCTCAGGAGGTCAAAACCAGCCTGAGCAAGAGCGAGAGACCCTGTCTCTAAAACTAGCTGGGTGTTATGGCAGGCACCTCTAATCTCAGTTACTTGAGAGGCTGAGGCAAGAGGATTAATTGAGCCCAAGAGTTTGAGGTTACTGTAAACTATGATGCCATGGCACTCTATACCAAGGGTGACAAAGTAAAACTCTATCTCAAAATAATAATAATCATAAGATAAAAATAAAATATTAATTAGGTTTGGCTTCTTTACTTTATAGGTAAATCACCTGAATCTCTGATTCCCAAGCGGGTTGGTCTTATTCACATATCTCAAGTCATCTCAGAAGTTGATGGTAACAGGATGACCTTGAGCCAAGAAGGAGTGCAAGATTCCTTCCCTCTTCAGCAGAAGATCTTGGTCTGTTCTTTGCTACTCTTGACCAGGCAGTTGAAAGTCAAAGAGGTCACTCTGGCAAAGGTAAGTTGGGAATCACAGCAGATGGATCTGAGGTAAAGATGAGAATTTGCTTTGCAGAGTGGATACTGTCCAAAAGGCCTCTTGTGCTCCAACTGAAATGAATTAAACATGGATTTTTAACACTAAGAATAAATACTGATACTATAGGCAGCTGATTTTATTTCCCTTGGGTTATGGTTGAGAGTTTACCATTAATCATTTCCTCATCTTCCCCCTTCATTTCTGCATCTCCCTATGAAATATATAAAGCCCCTTTCCTATATTACAGATTTAGGTTTGGGGGAATAATCTACAGACTGCCTGCCTGTTCAAGGATTTTATTGAAAAGAAGAAGAAATAGAGTATTCAGATAACTTTTTTGCAAACCCAGACTCAATTTTTTTTAAGATTATAAGGTTACAAGAGTTAAGACATTTAAGCCACATTTGTTCTTTGTTTTCTCTCAGTTATATGACGCCTATAGTAAAGTCTGTCGCAAACAGCAGGTGGCAGCTGTGGACCAGTCAGAGTGTTTGTCACTTTCAGGGCTCTTGGAGGCCAGGGGCATTTTAGGATTAAAGAAAAACAAAGAAACTGGCTTAACAAAGGTAAGACTAACTGCTTCTTTATGATAGTGCTTTTATTTATTTATTCATTTTTTGAGACAGTCTTCATTTTGTTGCCCTCGGTAGAGTGCCCTGGCTGGCATCATAGCTCACAGCAACATCAACTCTTGGACTTAAGCAATTCTCTTGCCTCAGCCTCCCAAGTAACTGGGACTACAGGCCTCCTACCACCACATCGGGTAATTTTTTTTTTTTTTTTTTTATAAACAAGGTCTTGCTCTGGCTCAGGTTGGTCTCCTATGCTCAGGCAATTCACCTGCCTCGGCCTCACAGAGTGCTAGGATTACAGGCGTGAGCCACTGCTCCCAACCAGATAGCGCTTTTTTTTTTTTAAAACAGAACCTCAAGTTATCCCCCTGGGTAGAGTGCCATGGCATCACGCTCACAGCAACCTCCAACTCCTGGGCTCAAGCGAGTCTCCTGCCTCAGCCTCCCAAGTAGCTGGGACTACAGGCGCCTGCCACAACGCCTGGCCATTTTTTGGTTGCAGCTATCGTTGTTTGGCGGGCCCGGGCTGGGGATTCGAACCCACCACCTTAGCTGCTTGAGCCACAGGCGCCGAGCCCATTTTTTTTTTTTTTTTTAGAAAATTCTTTTCAAAGGAAGGGAATTAGAAAGAGTGAATAATAACAGCAATACTTATCTTTTGGACCTTTACCAAGCCCTCCAATAATGCTCTTTAAAGATATCATCTCATTTAATCCTCACAAGAAACCTATGAAATCAGTTCTGTTATTATTAGAACAGCCATCCAGGACTGTGGTGGTGGAGTGTGCATGTGTTTGTGGCGGGCGGGGAGTGGTGGTCTTTGTGATACATTACTTACAGTGCTAAAACTGCCAGGCAAACTGAGACAGGTTGGTCACCCTACTCCTCATTTTATAAATTAGGAAACTGAAGCTCAGAAAGCTTTATCAGCTTGCCCAAAGACACCCAGGTAGCGAACAGGAGAGACATACTTGAACTACTAGGCAATTCTATCTTTTGACAAGGTTCCCCTATCAGGATTAAAGTGAGGAAAAAAGACCTAACATGGTTTATTCTATAAACAGTGACAACAGCAATCAACCTCATCTAAACTCTCTCAAACTTAACTGATCAGAAGAATTACCTAGGAGTGCTTGTTAAAAAACACAGATTTCTACTCTAACACTATTGAATCAGACTCTCCAGGGAAAATGCCTAAGAATTAATATTTTTAACAACCATATGATTTTGATTTAATTATTTATTTATTGAGAGAGTCTCACTGTGTCATCTGGGTAGAGTGCTGTGGTGTCAAAGCTCACAGCAACCTCAAACTCCTAGGCTCAAGTGATCCTCTTGCCTTAGCCTCTCCAGTAAGTAGTTGGGACTAGAGGCACCTGCCACAATGCCCAACTAGTTTTTCTATTTTTAGTAGAGATGGGGTCTCTTGCTCAAGCTGGTCTTGAACTTCTGAGCTCAAGCAATCCACCCACTCAGCCTTCCAGAGTGCTAGCCACCATGCCTGGCCTCCCATATGATTTTATGATCAGATAAGCTTGAGTTGATCTAAAAGCGCTCTACTCTGTTAATGTGTTCATTTTTTTTTTTTGCTGCTGTTATTTTTACTTACATATAGATAGTCTCCAACTTAAGACCAATTGACATCATTTTCTAACTTTAGAGCAATGTACAAGTGATAACCATTCATTAGAAATCTCTTAATGCTGGGCAGCGGCAGTGAACCACAGGTCCCAGTCAGCCATGCATTTTCAACTTAGGATATGTTCAACTTATAATGGGTTTATTGGGATGTAACTCAAGTTGAGAATCATTTTTAATAGTATAAGTTCCTTTGGCTATACCTATCTTTGAAGCTGGGTTAAGCTGAAAATAATTTTGACCCTGGTATAAAGTGTGCTGGTGGGGAAATAGAATTCCCAGTGGGCATCAGATAGTAGTAATGGCAGTGGGTGCTGAGTACCCAGAAATGGCCAGAGAGGCCTGGGGACAGAGAGAGAGTGCTGCAGCCATTATAAACAGCATCTTTTAGCCAAGTTGACCTCCTCAGTAGGTATTAACCTCCCTCACCTGAAGGAGCAATGTTATGTTGTTAAGAGTATGGATAATGGAGTCACATTGCTTAGGATCTAATCTCAGCTGGAGCAGCTACTAGACCTTTGGTGAATTCCTTAACCCCTTTGTGCCTCATCTGTAAAATGATTCTAATACACATATTAAAATGCATCCCATAGTTTCCTTCTGGAAATTAAATGAGTTAATATTATTAACTAATCAGAACTGCATGTACAACACAGATATTTGCAAAATAATGGAGACCAATAAACTAATATTTCTAACCCACTTCCATCTTTTCATGCAAATTAATGACTGTACCAGGCGGTGCCTGTGGCTCAGTGAGTAAGGCGACGGCCCCATATACAGAGGATGCTGGTTCAAAACCAGCCCCTGCCAATCCACAACGAAAAAATAGGTGGATGTTGTGGCAGGCACCTGTAGTTCCAGCTACTCGGGAGGCTGAGGCAAGAGAATCACCTAAGCCCAAGAGCTGGAGGTTGCTGTGAGCTGTGTGATGCTGCCATGGCACTCCACTGAGGGCAAGAAAGTGAGACTCTGTCTCAAAAAAAAAAAAAAATTAATGACTGTACCATGGAAATAAGAGAATCATTATCAAAACAAAGAGAGTGTATATGGGGGTGGGATTGTTAAACATCTCCTGAAAGAGGGGGTGCAAACCTTAACATCAAAAGCTGGAGAAGGCTTTCCCATTGAGCCAGGCTTAATTTTCATTCCCTTAAAATTTCCACAGATTAGCACCTATGGAAAGAAGAAGAAAAAGTAAGGTAATGTTACAAGTAACTAAATTTATTCATTCATCCATCGTGTATTCATTCAATAAATTTACTGAGAATTTGCTGTGAATTGGGCTGAAAATTAAACAGTCTCTGCTCTCATGTAATATAGTGATAAACAATAAATACACAGATATATGTGTATATGTAATAAAATTACAACACAATAAAATTATGACTGAAATACATTGATTAAAACAAGAGTGTGTGTGTGTATATATTTGTTTGTTTGTTTGGAGAGAAGGTCTCTGTTGCCTGGGCTAGAGTGCAATGAGTGGCATCATAGTTCACTGCAACCTCAAACTCTTGGGTTCAAGCAATTCTCCTGCCTCACCTCCTGGGTAGCTGGGACTATAGGCATATGCCACCATACTTAGCTAATTTTTATATTTTTTGTAGAGAAAGGGTCTCTCTACATTGTCCAGGCCAGTCTCAAACTCCTAACCTCAAGCAATCCTCCTGCTTCAGCTTCCCAGAGTGCTAGGATTCATTACAGGGGTGAACCACACCAGACCTAGCCAAAACATGAGTATATTAATATTTGTACTCATTTTAGCACAATACTTGTTAGGCTGTTTCTACTTAATACATTTCTCAATTATTTTTAATTTTATTTTTGGAGTTTTAATATTTGGCCAGGTAACACATTTACAGATTAATACATTGAAGCATTATATTAGGTAAAAAGGCACACTATGAAAAGTTTCTTTTTTTGAGACAGAGCTTCAAGCTATCCCCCTGAGTAGAGTGCAGTTGCATCACAGCTCATAGCAACCTCCAACTCCTGGGCTCAAGTGAGTCTCCTGCCTCCACCTCCCAAATAGCTGGGACCACAGGCACCCGCCACAACACCCAGCTATTTTTTGGTTGCAGCAGTCGTTGTTTTGGCGGGCCCAGGCTGGATTCCAACCTGCCACCTTAGGTGTATGTGACTGGTGCCCTAGCCACTTGAGCCACAGGCGCTGAGCCTATGAAAAGTTTCTTTCAGCCGTTCCCTTATCTGCTACAGCTTACCCCTCTCTTTTCTACAAGATAACCACTCTGGGGTTAGCCACAAGTGGCTCAAACCTGGAGTGAACAGCTCAGGAGTACAGACCAGCTCTAAACAAGAGTGAGACCCACCCCTTCTCCACCTTATCTTTACTAAAAATAGAAAAAGTATCCAGGCTTTGTGGCTGGTGCCTGTAGTCCTAGCTACTCTAGAAGCTGAGGCAAAAGGAACACTCAAACCCAGAAGTTTGAGGTTACTGTGACCTTTGACCCCACAGCACTCTACCCAGGGCAACAGAGTGAAACTCTGTCTCAAAAAAATGAAAAAAACACTTTTGTTCTTATTTCATTTTTTCCTGTAGAATTTCTTCTTGTTCTTATCACTATGAACTCTTTATAAAACTCTTTTTAGAGTATACTTGATAAATTGTCCAGCAAACTCTTAAATGCTTTACATAACAAAGAGCTCAGCATTTTCTATCCTGAGGCAGCCCTGAGAAAATTCCCTATCACATAAGAGAGAAATCTTTCTTTCAGTAGATCCAGTAGTTTTTCCTTTTACAAAAAAGATACTACATCTTTTCATTGGGCAGAGGTTGGGTGGTCTCACTTTTGTTCAGGCTGTTCTGGAACTCCTGAGCTTGAACAATCCATCCACTGCACCCTCCCAAAGCGCTAGGATTACAGGCTTGAGCCACTGCTCCTGGCTCCCTGAGAGACTGAGGTAAGAGGATCACTAGAGCACAGGGGTTTGAGGTTGCTATGAGCTTTTTGTTTGTTTGTTTTTTGAGATAGAGTCTCACTTTATCGCCCTCGGTAGAGTGCTGTGCTGTCACAGCTCACAGCAACCTCCAACTCCTGGGCTTAGGCGATTCTCTTGCCTCAGCCTCCCAAGTAGCTAGGACTACAGGTGCAGTTTGGCTGGGGCCGGGTTCGAACCCACCACCCTCTGTATATGGGGCTGGCGCCCTACCCATTGAGCCACAGGTGCTGGCCTTTGCTATGAACTTTAAAGCCAGGGCATTATACCCTGGGGCAACAGAATGAGACTCTGTCTCAAAAAATGAAAGAGAGAAAGAGTAGAGAGAGAGAAAGAAAAGAAAAGAAAGGAAGGAAGGAGGGAGGGAGAGAGGGAAGAAAAAAAAAGAGACGAGAGGAGAGGACAGGAGGAAGGAAGGAAAGGCGGGAGGGAGGAAGCCAAATGAAACAATAATGCTTTCACCCTGATCAGTTAGTTATTGGCAGTTTTTCTCAATGAATTGCTATTTAGGCAACTATCTTTTAGAGAGCTTTTTTGCAACAAGCTTCTCTCAAGCTGTTTTCTAAATTGTTTAATTAATCACTCCACTCTTTCCCTAGCTCTCAAACAATTATAAGGTTATAATAGACCATGGGTTTTTATTCATCTGACTAAATCAAGTTCAGCCCTGTCTTTTCAGTGAGATTAGGTACCGTTTCCGTTTGTCCATATCCTTCATAGATATCAAGGCCAGTCTTGTTTCTCCATTGTTCAGTCACTTCAGGATTGATTGGTTCCCCAGCGCTCACACAGTGCTTTAAGTTTTTGAACTTATAGCTTCTCAGAAAACAGATAACAAGTTAGATTTTGGAGGGAAGTAGAAAGTAGGATTATTTCTAATGAACTTCAGTATAAAATGTATTTTACTTTCTTCCTGATTCCTCTCCCTATACAAAATAAGTCATTCTAATATAATAAAATAATACCCCAAATATCAATTTTTCTTTCTCTTTTCTATCTTTTTTGGCAAGAGGGGTTGGTAATTTGTGGCAAAGAAAAGCCCGTCTCTCTATAAGGTGGTAATTTGTGGCAAAGAAAAGCCCATCTCTCTGTAGGGTGATAATAACATTTATCAACAATGAAAAGTTTACCAATTGTTTGGTTAAATTGATGGGGAGATATTTATACAGTAGAATAATATATAACTGTAAAAAAGAATGAGGAGGTTCTTGGACAGTGTTGTCCAATAGAACTTTCTGTCATGATAGAAGTGTTCTATAATGTGTACTATCTACTATGGTATAATATATGCTACTCCTATACGAACACCAAGCCCTTGAAACATGGCTAGTACAGCTGAGAAATTGAATTTTTAATTTTATTTAATTAAAATTTATATTTGAATAACTACTAGTGGCTAGCGGCTACCATATTGGACAACACAGTGTCAGGGGGAAAAAGCAAGGTACAGAACTAGGTCCACACTATGCTACCATTTATGATCATAATGGGGAGGGAGAGACCATACACATATTATCTTGTGTATTTTCAGGCAGAATAGACAAGAATCTGGAAACACAGGGTGCCTCTCTGGAAGAGGAGAAGAGGGTGACTGGGGACGACGTTTGGAGCAAGATTTTTCACTATTCATTTTTTTTATATACCTATTGAATTCTATGGCCTGTGAATTATTTCCTATTTAAAAATTAAATAAAATCACTTTTAGAATACTCTTCTGTGATACTATAATATAATGAAAAATATATAGAGGTTGAGCAACCCCTAAACTGAAAATCTAAAATCCAAAATGCTCCCAAATATGAAACCTTTTTCACACTGACATGACACTCAAGGAAATGCTCATTGAAGCATTTCAAATTTCAGACATTCAGATTAGGAGCACTCAACCAGGATAATGCAAATATTCCAAAATCCAAAAAAAAAAAAAATGAAATCTGAAACATTTATGGCCTTAAGCATTTGAAATAAGGGAAACTTAACCTGTATTAGGTCTTCATCCTGGATTCCTGGCTCAAAACTTCTAAAACCTGTGTAATTTCCTAAGTGACAGGGATGGTAGGAGTACCTTTTGTTCTAGTGTCTGGTCTTTGACCAGGTTCCTAACATAGATCTCCTAAATTCCTTGGAATTTCTTGGGTGATGGGACTGTCTTTTTTCTAATGAGGCAATTCTCTTTGGGACTACTGGATGGGGGCTAGTCACTAGAAAGATCAAACCAGAATTCCAACCTCCTTCAGGAAGAGGAGCTAGAAATTAACTCAATAACCAATCATGCCTTTATGATGAAGCCTCAAAAAAAAAAATTCCTGAAATATAGTGTTTAGAGAGCTTCCATATGCTGGAAAGTTAGTATACCACAGCTACACAGGGATAGAAGCTTCTGTGCTTGGGGCCCTTGTGGACCTTGCCCTGTATACTTACTTCACCTATAACTTTTATCATATCCTTTATAATAAACCAGTAAATGTAAGAATTTCCCTGAATTCTGTGAGCCATCAAAGCAAATTATTGAACCCAAGGAAGAGTATGTGCCAATTGGTCAGAAGCACAGATAACAGCTGGACTTATGTGTGAAATTTGGAATGCAGGAAGTCTTGTGGGAGTAATCCCTAAACCTGTTGCATATGATGCTAACTCCAAGTAAACAGTAGCAGAATTGAATTAAATT
This sequence comes from Galago senegalensis, assembly GCA_963575145.1. Lineage (NCBI taxonomy): Eukaryota > Metazoa > Chordata > Mammalia > Primates > Galagidae > Galago > Galago senegalensis. The sequence continues at coordinate 12,436 of CAUYTI010054273.1, forward strand.
TCAGGACAGCTGATGTTGGAGAATTGGTCTGTGTAGGGGAAAAAATCCCTCATATCTGGGGACCAGGACTGTTAAGTGTTGCAATCACTGTCATTTTTTAAAAATTTTATTGTCAGATTACCAATGCACCCTTTCAAATGGAGTCAGCAATAGACTAAAAGACATGCATTCTCTTTTCTACTTGCTGGGATAAGTTTCCAAATAGGAACATCTCCTTATCCACTTTTTCAGCTCAGGTAAATGCTATCATTCAAAATATTAAATATCTTACCTGTAACCACTGGGCTCAGAGCTAGAGATGTGGCTGAACCCACCCTTTCCTTTCCTAGTTTAGAAGATAATTGCCCCAGGCACAGTAATTATCATTTACATGCAGAATGTAAGCAAGGAGGAGGAGGAAGAGGGGAAGAGATTGCTATAGCCTCTACCTATTAGTCTGCAGCTATGTTTTTAGGCAGAAAGATGTTTTATAGCTTCCTCTTCTACCCTTCCCTCACTAAATGCCTACTTACCAACATTTCTTACCTGGTCATATCATTGTGTACAAGCATTCGGTAAGCAGTTGGCGCCGTACAGAAGACTGTGATAGGAAACTTGGAAAGCGTCTGCAATTTAGAAAAAGTAAACTCTTGGTCTTACTACACTTTAATAAGTTCTTAAATGTCTTTGGTAGCCATAGCACAATTTAAACATTGTTTATTTTAATGTAAATATACTCATACCTTTTCTCTGTACAGTCACCCCTCAGTGTCAGCAGAGGGTTGGTTCCAGGAACCCTCGCAGATACCTAATCCAAGGGTGCTTAAGTCCTTTACATAAAACAGTATAGTATTTTCATGTAACCTATGCACGTCCTCTTGTATACTTTAAATTATCTCTAGATTACTTATAATACCTAGTACAATGTAAATGCTAGATAAATAGCTGTTATACTATGTTTTGTATTTATATTATGGTTCATTCTATGATATTTTCCCCAAATATTTTCGATCTGTGGTTGGTTGACTTGAGGATTGGAACCTGCAGGTATGGAGGGGGATAACTGTCTATCATTTTTTAGGCTTACTGACTTTTTTTTTTTTGAGACAGAGCCTCAAGCTGTCCCCCTGGGTAGAGTGCCGTGGCATTACAGCTCACAGCAACCTCCAACTCCTGGGCTCACGCGAGTCTCTTCCCTCCACCTCCCAAGTAGCTGGGATCACAGGCGCCCGCCACAAAGCCCGGCTATTTTTTTGGTTGCAGCCGTCATTGTTTGGCGGGTCCGGGCTAAGGATTTGAACCTGCCACCTTAGGTGTACATGGCACCTTAGCCGGTTGAGCTATAAGCTTACTGACTATAAGCCAGGCTTACTGACTTTTTAGATGTTACATCTTAAATCATGTTGTCTTCTCTGATCTCTGCAAGTTTTTCACCAGTTCTGTAAGAAATACTGCTAATGCATTTCTAAATGTTGATCTCCTGTGCTCTGCCTTACTTGCAAGATGGAAGTTGGCTCAAAATGGGGTAAATAGTGTGCAAATACACATGCTCCCTGGCTCCATGGAGAAAAAACACTACTCCACGCAGACTTTGCCCAGCCTGTGTCTGAGGTATTCCACATCACATCTGAGGGTGTCAAATCTAGCCAGAACCTGGAAAAACAAGGAATAGCCTTGAAAACAAATGTATAAGACCAGTACATAAAACATCATCTTGGCTGTTTTGACACTTTAAGCTGCAGTTATGTGGAAGTACCTTCCATTTACAGATAATCCTAAGCCAAAACTGCTATGGGTGTGCCCCGTCATCTTAGGAGATCCACTTGTTCCACTGGTGAAGAAAATGGCCATTATTTCATCATGTTTTGTCTTCACACAGGTGTGGTTGTCACTGACATGTCTGTGAAGGAAAAGCTATAGTGACTCTACATATTATAGACTATTACCACTGAAAAGATTCAAAAAATTACATACTTGGACTTCTTCTCCATGTCATGAATCAGGCCTCAGTGATTTAGACTGAATTACAAGGCAAAAGCCATCTCTTTCTCTATCTTTTTAGGTCCTTTCTGTAATTAAACTAAATGTTGCCATCAAAAGCCTATTTATTTAATCATTTTTCTCTGTGTAAAGGCCTATTTATACATTTGATAGCTGATTTCATAGCTTTTATACTGTCTGATAAAGAAGGACAAAAGCATTTTAAAAATTCTGAGGTTTTATCATACCTCCAGGACAGTGAGGAGTCTGTGATCTTACAATCATGGATATGTGAAATATTTCCCCTTCCTCTCCATTGTGGATGCTTTAAAATGTAATTTTTCAAAATAATTATATTAATACTTTTTAGTGCAAATGATGGGCAATGACAGGGGTTGGCAAACTATAGCCCACTGGCAAAATCTAGCCTATCTCTTATTTTTGTAAATAAAATTTTATTGCCCATTTTGATATATAATCTGTGGTCGCTTTCATACTACATGGTAGAGTTGAGTCATTGTAATAAAGGCCATAAGGCCTGCAAAACTAAAAGAGACATATAGCAAACTCCTGAAAGTATGTTTTTTTGTTTTTTGGGTTTTTTTTTTTAATTTGCTTTCAGTTGTCTTAGTTTGAAGCTTTTTTAAAATTTTCTTTTCTTCTTTTATTCATTTGTTTGGGTTTTTTTTATTGTGACAAAGTCTCACTTTGTAGCCCTCGGTAGAGTGCTGTGGCATTATAGCTCATAGCAACCTCCAACTCTTGGGCTTAAGTGATTCTCTTGCCTCAGCATCCCAAGTAGCAAGGACTACAGGTACCCGCCACAACACCCAGTTTTTTATTTTTTTGTAGAGACGGGATCTTACTCTATCTCAGGCTGGTTTTGAACCTCTGAGCTCAGGGCAATACACTCAACTCAGCCTCCCAGAATGCTAGGATTACAGGCGTGAGCCACCACGCTGGGTCAGAAAGTATGGTTTTTTGTTCCCACAAGAGAATCACTGTACTTCTGATTATAGTAAACAGTAAGACTAAAGAGAATCCATCCAGTAGAGGAAGGATTTTAGTTAGAAAGAAAACTTTTAATCCAACCATTTGATCTAGCAATCTACTACTGCTATCTACCCAAAAGAAGAGAAGTCTTTTTACCAAACATATACCTGTGCCCAAATGTTTTTTAGACATTTACATAAATGTAAATTATGCAGCATAATTTACAATTGCAAAAATGTGGGACCAATTCATGATCAATGTGGGATCAATTCATAGATTAATAAGATGTGGTGTATACATACCTTTGTATACCTTTGTATACCTTCAGCAAAAGTTGAGATGGAACTTGAGACCATTAATCTAAGTGAAGTCTCTCAATAATGGAAAAACAAACACTGCATATACTCACTATTAAACTGGAACTAACCAATGAGCACACATGTACAGAGGGAATTAAAACTCAAGCAGGGGGACCAAAAAATTAATAAACTTCTCTTTCTCCTCAAAAACAACAAAGAATAATCAAGCAGGAAGTAGGGAAGAGAAAGAAGGGCAAAAACCTCCTTAATGGGTACACTATTTGGGGGTTGGGCATACTTAATAGCCATGACTCAAGCATTACAAAAGTAAGCCATGAGGCTGCGCTCACGCCTGTAATCCTAGTACTCTGGGAGGCCGAGGAAGGTGGATTGCCTGAGCTCACAGGCTCAAAACCAGCCTGAGCAAGAGTGAGACCTTGTCTCTAAAAACAGCCAGGCATTGTGGCAAGAGCCTGTAGTCTCAGCTACTTGGGAGGCTGGGGCAAGGGGATCACTTGAGCCAAGAGTCGGAGGTTGCTGTGACCACAACACTCTCCTGAGGGTGACAAAGTGAGACTCTGTCTCAAAAAAAAAAAAAAAATAATAATAATAATAAGTGGGGTGGTGCCTGTGGTTCAGTGGGTAGGGCGCCGGTCCCATATACTGAGGGTGGTGGGTTCAAACCCAGCCCCAGCCAAACTGCAACAAAGAAATAGCCGGGCGTTGTGGCAGGTGCCTGTAGTCCCAGCTACCCAGGAGGCTGAGGGAAGGGAATTGCCTGAGCCCAGGAGTTGGAGGTTGCTGTGAGCTGTGTGGTGCCATGGCACTCTCCTGAGAGCGACAAAGTAAGACTCTGTCTCTACAAAAATAAATAAATAAATAAATAAATAAGGGATCTACATATCCATGTAATACAAAAACCCTTTTTCTGGTATTCAAAACAAAACAAAGGGAAAATTTTTTGCATCCCTTTAATATTTTGCAATAGTTTTTCTTAAATAAAACCTTTTTGTTTCAAAGGATAATTTACTTTTTATATAAGTCACATGTTATGGCAGCTGAGAGGAAGTAAGCTCTACACATACACGTATCAAGTGTCTAAGAATCCCACAGATTTATCTGGGAATACTGGGCAGGGAATGAACAGAACATTGAGGCCATAAGAAATAAAGAAAATCTGTTTCTAAAGCCTAACAAAGTTAGACCTTCTGTTCAGTCTATTATTTCATAATTATCTTAGTTAAAAATAGTACCTATAGATATGTTTCTATTACTTCCATCACAAGTATGGCTAACCTCAAAACCTAAGGAAGGGTTATCATACTGATCTCTTACCACTAGAAGCAGTAAATATGGCAGTTAATAGTGTGCGCTCAGAAGACATACTGCCTGGGTTTGAAACCCAACTCTGGAAGATACTACCATTTGATCTTATTCATCTGTATAATTATAGTACCTACCCGCTAGGTCCTAGTGAGATTTAAAATGAGTTAGGATAGCTACAGTGCTGAGAATAATTTGTGGCACATAGCCAATCCCATATAAATGTTAACTCTTATTGCAATTGTATATTATTGCAAACCCTGGGTTATGAACGAGATAGGTTCTGTAGGTTTGTTCTTAAGATGAATTTGTATGTAAGTTGGACCAGGTACATTTACTTACTATCTATAATAGCCTCTGTTCATACATGTGAGTCGTATATGAGCTGGATGTTTATAACTTGGGGACTGCCTATGTAACATTATTTTTGTTAGAATAGTATTTGGCCTTTGGTAAGCATTTAATCAATGTTTTAGGTATCTGAAAGGTGGTAGGAATGAGTCCATAGTTGCAAGCATACTCCCAAATTCTTGAGTAAAGGTAGAAGACTTTTGCTGCTAGCCTAATGTTGAGGTATAACCAGTACCTGGCAAGAGTTCCAAGTAACCCCTGAAAGCTCCCCATGCAAAGCTTGACATCAGTGTAATTAATTCAGTTTTATAATTGTACCTGTTAACATTAGGTGTTCTTATTTTAACCTGATAGTCAGTAAAGGAAAGGTATAGCTAACACAGAAGGACTGAAAGTGATCAGCTTCCTTGGGAGATAATAAAATGATAACAGCTCTGTGATTGATGCTGTGATGCATTTCTAAGATCCCACTGAAGGAATGGACTTACTCCCTGCAGGTGCTGGGAGCCCTCTTTATTTTATTTATTTTTGGAGACAGAGTCTCTCTTTGTTGCCCTTGGTAGAATGCCATGGCCTCATAGCTCACAGCAACCTCAAACTCTTGGGCTCAAGTGATTCTCTTGCCTCAGCCTCCCAAGTAGCTGGGACTACAGGCACCTGCCACAACATGGGGCTATTTTTAGAGACAAGGTCTCACTCTTGCTTGGGCTGGTCTCTAACACATGCATCCACCCGCCTTGGCCTCCTAGTGCTAGGATTACAAGCGTGAGCCATAACACCCTCTTTAGAGATTGCTTTTGCTGAAGAGAGTTGCCTTATTAAACATCCTCCCACACCTCCTAGGGATAGCCCACATCCAATTATTGATCAATGTAGGTGTATAAAGGCCAGGACCTCTTTAGCTGAAAACAGCTTTGAAAAGCTATTCAAACTTCAAAGGTCCCAGTGGGTTTATTGAGGACTTTGTAGGGAAAACATTACAGATAAACTTCTTTCTCTCCCTAATCTACATCCTTTCCCTTCCTTCATAGGTGCTGATTCCAAGAGAACTCCTTCATAAACATCTTATACATCAATCTCCATGTTAGGGTATCCCAACCTATGAAAACCAAGCTCCTTCCTACCTCAGCGTATTAGCACTATTAGTGTAACAGTAATCACCAATTCTTCCTTTTGCCTGTTGTTTTAATTCACAATTACTGGGTTGAATATCTGTTTATTGTTGCCTTTCTTTGGGGAAGCTGTTTACAACAATGATGGCTACTCACTTCATCATCTCCTTGAGGTTCCCCCACCCCTCTCTGGAGTTCTGAGACACAATCAGCTTGGAGCGCAGATTTTCACATTTGGATGCAACAGCATCTACTGCTGGGGCTAAAACATCATTGGTAATAATACACTTTGCTTTTGAAGACTGTAGTCTGTAAAGGATATCTTTCTGGGTCAGCTGAGTGGTTCCTGGAATTAAAACTGTACCTAAAGGAGTAAAAAAGAAGCAATGTTAAAAGAAAGGTTACTCTTCATCATGTTAGTTAATAGACAGTGTATGTGTATGTTCTGTATTTCTCAAAATAAATTAATCTATTTGTTAGTAAAGATATTTATTTGTTACTTAATCTTACTTCATCTACTTTTGCCTTTCAATAGAGTTCATGACCATTTTGACCTAACATGAAAGAGTATTAAATGCTGGATAATTACATTTTATTTGAAGACCATTCATAACGATAGCTTGAAGGGGGTTATGACCTCTTGGTAGAAAGGAAAGCATCTGCAAAGGCCCTGGGCAGCAATAACTTAAAGGTCTGAGAAAATGAAATATAGAAAAGAGTTTGAAAATCAAAGTATAATATGATAGTTTGTTGTTGGCCCTGGGGACTATAGGACACATTTCTCTGAGAACTTAGAAATGAAGGAAATGACTCGTGTCTTCCAAGAGCTAAACTATAAACCCTATATAAAATAGATCAGAAACAAATAAGCAAAATCACTGTAACTAGGCATAATGATTCACAGAATAGCAAGACTAAACTGTACCCTGACAAATGATAAATTAACAAGTAATTGGTCTCAGAAGTGGGTATTTCAGCCACAGAACATAGAAGAAGTATATTTACTGGAGCAAATTGTGACAGTACCCATTCAAGCCTGTATAGGGAAGAAATCTATGCTAGGGGATTTCATATACTTAATGTGTATTATGATTTGTTGGATAAAGTGGCCCCTACCCAGTACCCACATTCGCACTGGCCTGTTTTCATTTTCTCAAACCTACTAGTTATTTTCTCAGTCTATAGTGGGACCCTTCCTATACACTGTTGTCTCTTGTCATGGTCCTTGTCACACATACCACACTATATGTTAACTCATGAGATTCTCCCACTGGATCCTTAACCTCATAGCTCCTGAAAACATAGCAAGTTCCCAAACCTTGTTGCCTGGAAGAATAGATGAGTATAGAGAGATGAGTGGATAATGGTAGAGGACTATAGCAGATGAGTTTAGAAGACATTCAAATCCTGATGCAAATAAACTGAATTATGAACATCACTTGTGGGCAGCACTTTTGGCTCAGGGAGTAGGACGTCAGCCCCATATGCTGAGGGTGGTGGGTTCAAACCCAGCCCCAGCCAAACTGCAACAAAAAAATAGCTGGAGGGTGGCACCTGTGGCTCAAAGGAGTAGGGCGCCAGCCCCATATGCTGGAGGTGGTGGGTTTAAACCCAGCCCTGGCCAAAAACTGCAAAACAAACAAACAAACAAACAAAAAATAGCTGGGCGTTGTGGCAGGTGCCTGTAGTCCCAGCTACTCAGGAGGCTGAGGCAAGAGAATAGCCTAAGCCAAGGAGTTGGAGGTTGCTGTGAGCGGTGACTTCACAGCACTCTACCGAGGGTTAATAAGTGAAACTCTGTCTCAAAAAATCAAATGAAATAAAATAAAAATAAATTTTTTTTTAAAAAGAAGAAATTATGAACATCACTTATTCTGAACCCATATGCACCAACTAAACTTCTAGCTAATGGGCGGCACCTGTGGCTCACTGAGTAGGGTGCCAGCCCCATATACTGAGGGTGACAGGTTCAAACCCAGCCCTGGCCAAACTGCAACAAAAAATAGCCAGGAGTTGTTACAGTGGTGGGTGCCTGTAATCCTAGCTACTTGGGAGGATGAGGCAAGAGAATTGCCTAAGCCCAGGAGTTGGAGGTTGCTGTGAGCTGTGATGCCACAGCACTCTACTAAGGGCGACAAACCGAAACTCTGTCTCTAAAAAATAAAAAAATAATAAATAAATACATAAACTTCTAGCTAACCTTTGTCTTCTCATGTAGGTCTATTAATAGGGAGCCAGGAGGATACCTATCCTTGAGTTTTGTGTCCTTCGTGCAAATGAACAAATTGGTAACACTATTTCATACACACTATATCATAAACATGGTAATAAGAGTTCCTCTCCCCCTATCCTGAGATTTAGAGGTCTACTCTCCACACACAGTGAGAGGGAGGTTTCTGCCCTACTAGGCAAGTAGCCAGATCTGGTCAATTCACCAAAATCTTATTACCTTTTGAGACCTCCAATAAGATAGAGGTTCACTTCCTCTAGCTCAGTGATTTTTGTACTTGAAAATGCCTGAGAATCCCTGCAGGGCTTTTAAAAACAGAATTCTGTGATCCTCTACAGAGCTTTGGATTCAGTAGGTCTTGGATTGGACTGGAGAATTTGCATTTCTGACTAATTGCCAGTGATACTGATACTGCTGGTTCAGGACTAACTACACTTTAGCATCACCTCTGCTAAAGTGTTATGTACTTTCCTTTTCTTGAAAGCATATTATGTATTCCTAAACATTTTAAGATTCCTGAAAAGACCTTTCAACTAAACTTTTTTAAATTGTAAAATATACCAAACATGCAACAGAGTATATGCAGTATATAAGTACAGTTTCCTTTAAAAAAATACGAAAATACACCATATACACTATTCAGCTTAAATAATAGAATTTAACAATATGTTTGGAGCCCTTCCGTGCCTTACCCCAAATCTCTGTCTCCATCCCACTCCCACCTCCAGGTAGCCATTGCTCTGACTTAGCATTAACTATTCCTTTGCCTTTCTTTGCCTTATGTATTTAAGTAACACATATATGAACAAAAGAAGTCCTATTCAATTAGGACTTCAATTTTCAATTACCTAATGTTTTTTAAGGAGGAAAATTACTAGGAAATAAGATAACTATGAGTCTGTTTCTAATTCTGAAATGAAGGCTAGCATCAATACATTGCCTCAAGAGAATCTGCCTTCCTCCTGCCCACAGCCCCAGTAATGATTTTTATTTCAGATGAAGATTCCTCTGATCACATTTGATTGGCTTATCTCAAGTTGTGCCCATCAGATTCTGCTTCAAATATTTGATTTAAGAGACTGAATGAATAAATAGATAAATCATACAGGATTAGGGCCTGAGGCATCTCTGTGGCAAACCAAAGCCACACACCAACAAAAATGGAGAGGAGCAGAGAAACAATGTGTTAGCAAAGAGAAGGAGTCAAAGGGGCAGACACATGAGAAAGGCAAAGACAACTGGCCCTGTGGCTTCCGAGCAAAAAAAAAAAAAGAGAGAGAGAAAAAAAGGTGCTGCCTGAATACTTAGTTTCTTTTTAGAAGCTCAGTCATTCTTTCTGCACTTTTCCCTGTAAGATTCTCCAGTAGCTGTCAAATAACTCTCCTTTGTTATTGAACAAATAGGAATGGATATCTGGTCCTGGCAATCAGACAGTCCCTAACTAAGAGAGTGAGTGCAAGCAACATTCATGAAAGCAACCATTTTGTTAAAAAACTGCTTAAAAGTGGGCTCTGAGATTCCTGGGTGTAATCCATACATATGAAATAGAATATGTTAGAATAGAATGGAATATGTTCCATTCAAGGAGACTTATAATTAGTTAATAATGGTTACTTAATATAATGATTTATTATGACAATAAGATTATTAATACAACAAATATTATTTATGTATTTATTTATTTTGCATTTGAGGTCTGCATTAGGAAAGCACATTTAGGAGCCAGTGGACTGGGGGGGAAGGGGGTGGGGAAGTGGAGTTTTTTGCAAGTGGCTTCCAACATCAGAGCAGCAAGAGAAAAACATCTGGCAATGTCCCTTTGCAGTCTGGAAAGTGCTGGGATAGCCTGGTGTGTTCCCACCCTGCTCCCGCAGTTGGCTCCTGCACCCTCTGCCCACTCGGCGTCCAGCTTCCTGCCCGAGATTAGAAATTAGAAGCAAGGAACTGCTTCTTGAGGGGAAAGGAGAGGTTCAGCATGTCCAAAGTCCTTGATTCAGTATCCCAGGAACTTTCGTTCCCACTTCATTTTGATTCTTTACACTCCCTAGGCCCCTGATCCCTGGCTGGCTCACGTCTAAGCGCAGTAGCACGGAGATTAGTAGCAGCCCAACGGTTGCGCCAGAGGCAAGAAGCCGGTATACCTGGGATCTAGGACGTGTGGTTTTGGTGATAAAGAAGGAATGTGGTTGAGGGGTAGAAAACACATGCACCGAATCCTTGGTATGTTCTCTAAGGCTCTGAAGCAACCCTGGTAGCCACAGGATTGCAGGAGAGCTCAGTAGGCCTGGTGCAGGCGCTGTCTACTGCTGCCTACTGTGGCCCACCTGTGAGTTGTAGCAGGAGGATGCAGAACCCTCTGTCTCTGAGCCACCCAACCCCAACCCTCCACCTTCAGGGCTGCTCCCATTGCTGCCTGTGGGCGCTCTGCTGTCAAGGGCCCTCTGTGTACAGATCCAGACTGCTGTCACCTCCCTAGGCATAGTGGATCCAGGGAGAGCTGCTGTGTTCCCCTAAGCCTGCTTCTGGAGGGGTCATGCCTTTCTAGGGGAGTAGAAGTGTAGACAAGAAGGAAGAGAGGATACCCTGGCTTCACACCGTGGGTCAGCCACACAGGCGGTATGTGCGTGAGGAGCTCTGAGCTGCACACTCTTGTGGGCCTGGATGACTACCTGGCTCCCCTTCTTCTACTTCATTCTGTCTTGGAGAACTGGGATAGGAGCTCCCAGCTGCCTCCATCTTCTCCAGTTCTTGGGAAAGAAAGAGATTCCCACCTGGGAACCCCCCTCTATCCCACCGCCCTCTTTCCCCACTCCACCAGGAAATTAAGGCATGCTGTACCTCCTGCCCCTGGCTCCTTCCCAAGTGGTGCATGACCCTCCAACAAATATTTAATGGAACATTTTCTATGTGCCAATCATTGAGGGGTGCAGAGATGAATATGTCATAGTTATGGCCTTTTAGGAACTTGTATAGTCTTATGGGAATGACAGTTTTATAAACAAATTTATTATACCCAGACAATACAGTGCCTCTTAAATCAGAAATACATCATGTTGCTTTGGAGAGCTCAAAGAAGAAAGTACTCAGTGATAGGTTGGTCAGAGGAACGCCCCCAAAACAGATCAAGCATAGGCCACTCCATTTTGAGCATAAGGCACTCCATCTTGGCCATTCAGTGACCTCTGCTGAAACCACCCCCTTCTGAGACTCAGCCAGGAGGAAATGAGAAGCTATAGGACACAATGGCTCCAAGAGAGACTAAAAGCAAATAAAACAGAATGGTATTAGCAGGAAACTAGCTGAATCAAGACCTGGCAACAGTCACTGGTGCACCAAAGTATCACTTTCCTCCTCCTACCCTACCTAAAACCTTTAAAAGATAAGCACTCTTGCTCTTCTGGACATCAGCCTATTGAATCTCAGCCCGCCTTCACTGAGGTGCCAAATAAACTTTATTGCTCTACATCTTGCTTTGTGATTTGATTGAGTCAGATTGGGATATGGGCAGGAAGAGTTGTCTTAGAAGTTAATGATAGAGCTGAGACTTGAAAGTCTAGTAAAAAGTTGTTTAGGTGGTTAAGTATGATAGAAAGGATTTCCAAGCTTAGGGAAAATGTGCAGAAAAGCCAGGAGGTGAGAATGATCACGAACCTCATAGGAATCCATTTGGCATGGCTCCAGCATGAAGTATAAAAGTGGAGAAATTAGAACAATAAAGGGAAAATGGCTACAGTATTCCATGATACACCTGAAAAAGTTGAGGTATTATCTGGTGGGCAACGGGGAGTTATTAAATAAAATCAAACAGCAAATAAGAGGATAAAATGTATGTTCTAGTGAAAACACTGGCTAGGGTGGAGTGTGGGAACACCTGAGACCACGATTAGGGAGAATTGTAGGGAAACCCCTTCAGAAGATAGTAAAGATGTGAAGTAAGACAATGGCAATAGATTTTGAAAAAAGAGGAACTTGAGAGGCATTTAGGAGGTCATATTTAAAAGATGTAAGAACTTATTAGGAAGGGGTTGTAGGTGGCTGGGTTATGACACAAGATGCATGGTAATTAATCACAGAAAGAACAAAAGCATGATACAACTGTTTCAGATGCATGCAGTTTCAGATGACCACAGATCCCATAGGAGAAGAGGGAGAGTAAGTATGAGGGTATTTAATTGTTACATAGCAATTGCTTAAGAAACCCATTTCATTATGAAAAACCCAACTTCTAGCTTAGGTAAATGATATGGCCATAACATTATCCAACACATTTCTAAGGTTCCTGAGAATAATACTATATTGCATACAGTTCTTCAAATAATATACCCAAGTAAATGTTTTGTGATAACTTGGATGTTTTGGAAAATCTGCATCCAGCTTAGTTTAAATATGATCACATTATACACATTACTCACCTGTCCGAAGACAGGCTACATTTGCAAGCCACCACTCTGGGATCCTGGGAAGAATCACAATTACTCGATCTCCCCTTTGCAGGGCACAGGCTTCTGTAAGTATATTGGCAAATTTCCTGGACAAAGATCCCAGTTCCTCAAAACTCCATCTCACCTCTTCTCCATTCTCATTGATCCACCAGAAGGCTGGATTGGAAGATTTCTTTCCAGCCTGAGGAAAGACAAACTAGTCATAGATTTAAAGGTTGTTATATACAGGGCAGTGCCTGTGGCTCAGTGGGTAAGGCGCTGGACTCATATACTGAAGGTGGCGGGTTCAAACCCAGCCCCGGGCAAAAATGCAACAAAAAATAGCTAGGTGTTGTGGCAGGCACCTATAGCCCCAGCTACTCAGGAGGCTGAGGCAAGAGAGTAGCCTAGGCCCAGGGGTTGGAGGTTGCTGTGAGCTATGTGATGCCACGGCACTCTACCGAGGGTGATAAAGTGAGACTCTGTCTCTAAAAAAATAAAATAAAAGAGGTGATTATACAGTTTAAAGTCTATTTCAGAATTCTGACTTAACAATATATTTTTCAAAGAAAATTCATAAGTCATTAGTAAGGACATAGATGGAATATTTGGAAATTACTCAACAAAAAAGTGATACATGTTTGCGATAATGGTTATCCTAATTATCATGATTAGTACTCCATAATATGTACAATTATTGCATGTCTAATAAAAATAACAAGAAAAAAATAACTCTCAGTTCCTCCTTTTCAGATGTTAATAGCCATGTCATTTCTTCTGGCCCATGTCATTTCTCATTTAGCCTGATCATTTTTCTTTTTAAAAGGTTAGAATTCTTGCATTCCTTTATATTCCTCTTAATATTGTATCTGTGCTTTATTTCTTACTATTTCTGACTCTTAGAATCACATTTTACTCCTTTTTGTTAAAAAAAAAACCCACCTAGAATTATACGTTTATGTACCCTAGGCTTTCACACCCAATCATGAAATTATTGGCATTTTAGGTCAGATAATTCTTTGTTCTGGAAGCTGTCTTATGCATTATTGGATATTTAATAACATCGCTATTAAATGCTACTCCTACGCCTCCCCCTCCCCTTCATCTGTCATTGCACCAAAAATGTCTCCAGACATTGCCAAATGTCCCTGGGCTCCAAATTGCTCCCAGTTGAGAAACTGTAATCTGACTTGCCCTTGCTCCATACCTTTTCCACATTGGTCCATTGGTCTAGGACATCTTGAGCAAAGTTGAAATACTCTGGAATCTCCAACTTGAAGTCTTGTTTTATGGATTCATAGCTGGAAAAATTCTGTGGCTTTGCTATTCTATAGTCTTCATGCAGTGCTCTCACAGAGCCAGGAATTACTAGGTGCTGAAAACATTTGGCACGAAGTAACATCTTCATGGTGATAAGAGCAAGCATCCGTCTTGTTGGATGTTTTAGCACTCAATATTTCCACAGAGAGTAATACACCTAAAAGACAAGTAAAAAGGACATGTATCTGATTTCGTCCCGAAGGCAGCCATGGGGCTAAGTTTTATTATTGTATTGATAATCATCATAATAGTACAATTTTCTGAGTATTCCCTGTGTAGCAAACACTGTGCTCAGTGTTTTCTGTAAACCTGGTCATTAAGTTCTTGGAGAAACCCTGTGAAGTGAGTATGATTATCATCTCTAAATTTAAAGATTGAGAAAATGACCAGTAAGAGGCATCATCTGAATTTGAGCCCAGAACTATCTGGTCGCTGCCCATTCTCCTACTATGCACTACTGCTTCCATATGCATTTCTTAAAAAGTAAAGATTGGCTGGACGCCTGTGGCTCAAGCAGCTAAGGCGCCAGCCACATACACCTGAGCTGGCAGGTTTGAATCCAGCCCCGGCCCGCCAAACAACAATGACGGCTGCAACCAAAAAATAGCTGGGCGTTGTGGTGGGCACCTGTAGTCCCAGCTACTTGGGAGGCGGAGGCAGGAGACTCACTTGAGCCCAGGAGTTGGAGGTTGCTGTGAGCTGTGATGCCATCGCACTCTACCCAGGGCGACAGCTTGAGGCTCTGTCTCAAAAAAAAAAAAAAAAAAAGTAAAGATCTGAGTCACCCACTTAGCCTCAGTGAAAGCGAAGGGCTAAGCCTTATCTAATCTATTTCACCTGGAGATTTCAAAAGTAGTGCTGAAATGTTAATGAGAATTTTTTCACAGTGGGTAACACAGATAAAGAAACTGAGGGTAGCCCAGAGCCAATTAGACATGAAAGCACTGTGACCGTGCTTGGTTTATAGTTTATAAACCATCTAGTTTATAGCCTGCAGTTCCCATGCTCCCAATACGTGCCCATGCTACCTTCCAGCCAGGCTTGGAGTGGCATTTATTAGGGATGTAATAATAGGGCTTCAACCTTTAAGACTTCTCTGGGGGAGGCCCCCCAGGTGATCGATCCACTGCTTCTGTGGGAAATCATTTGATTACAGTGTCATTTATTTGGCTGAGGCTATTAAAAATAAAATTCTAGGGGTTATGAGTGTTTGAAGTTCTCCTTGTTAAACTTTTTATAATTTTCCAAATTTCCTATGAGGAAACATGTATCATTCTCACAACCATTAGAGGGTTATTCCGAGTGCTGTTCTAGCTGTGTGGCATGTGTGGAAGCCTTCCTGTATTGATAAACTGCCAAAACAGCACACAACGCCAAGTTTTACTCTAAGTGTACCTGGAGTTTGGGCACCAAATTGATATACCCAACACATTGAGAAATGTGGATACTTCTTCGGAACCTCCCACAATTTGTGTGAGGACCTGACATGCTCAGTCTTTGAGCACTCTAAAGACATCCAGTTTGAGATTCCTCATTTTTCATCTGCAAAGAAAACTGGAGCCCCAGAGAGGGGAAACAATTTGCTTCAATGTGTCATACCACAGTTAGAACTAAAATTTTTGCCCTTTTATTCCCATTTGAATGCTTTTACTAAAGTACAATAGGATTACATGGAGAGCAGAAATTCTCAACCCTAGCTATACATGTGAATCACCCGGAAACCTTTAAAAAATTTCTGATGCCTAGGTCTTAGAACAATTAAATCAATTTCTACAAGTGGGCTCTGGGCCCCATGTTTCTTTCTTTCTTTCTTTCTTTCTTTTTTTTTAATTGAGACAGTCTCGCTTTGTCACCCTCAGTAGAGTTCTGTGGCATCATAGCTCACAACAACCTCCAACTCTTGGGCTCAAGTGATTCTCTTGCCTCATTCTCCCTAGTTACTGGGACTACAGGTGCCTGCCACAACACCTGGCTGTTCTGTTGTTGTTGTTGTTGTTTAGCTGGTCTGGGTGGGATTTGAAACCACTATCCCCAGAGCACCTGGAGCATGTGGCCAGCACCCTAACCACTGAACATGGGTGCTCAGCCTGGGCACCATATTTTCAAAAATTTCTTCAGAAGATTCTAATTCTCAGCCAAGTTTGAGACTCACTGATCACTAATAGAGGCTGTGATTTGTGAACCATCAATTTCATCATCATTTGGAAGCTTGTTAGAAATGTACATTCTCAGTCCCCTCTCCAGATATATTGAATTAGAGGCTTTTAATATTTTAACAAGATCCCAGGTAATGGAGTGTACATTCAAGTGTGAGAAACACTGGTCTATAGCACAATGGCTAAATACACTGACTATTGGTTTTAATTTTTTTTAATTTATTTTTCTTACATATACATGTGTATATTAGGTTTCCACTTTTGCCTTCACAGAATTAAAAGGCTAAATTTAATGACAATAATAATATTTAACATAAGGACTGAGAA
>CAUYTI010054274.1:0-35102 GCA_963575145.1 Galago senegalensis
CTGGGACCACAGGCGCCCACCACAACGCCCGGCTATTTTTTGGTTGCAGCCATCATTGCTGTTTGGCGGGTCCAGGCTGGGGATTCGAACCCGCCACCTTAGGTGTACGTGGCTGGCACCTTAGCCGGTTGAGCTATAGGCACCGAACCACAAATAAATATTTTATCTAAGCAGTCATTCCATCTGCTTTACTGGAAATTTTATGTTACATCCAAGGCAGAAGAAAAGATAAAACCCCACACCAGGGATAAAAATGAAAATGTGATTGTATGTCTTTGCAGTTGTTATTCCATAAATTACCTAAAACAACATTAAGCAAATTTTTTAAAAGGCAAAACTCAAGAAATACATGTAAGTAGAGAGGAGACAATAGCAAAAAGTAAAAATAAAACAAATTTAGAAAAGAGAGGAAATTGTTATAACTGATTCAGTAGATTCTAGAAGCAGAATCATAAACGGTATTGGAGAAGGCCAGGAATCGAGTAGGTTTTCTGAAGAATTCCCCATGCTCTGGAAGTTAGAAAAGGAGGAAAGACCATAAACAAAGGTCTAGGGAAAGTTTGAGAAAGCAGTTACACCACTTTTCTTTCCCTCAGCTCACCATCCCGATTTCTGTCCTGTGCTCAGCAAAGACTAGCTCATTCTTTTCTGGGTAAGTCAAACCTTGGGATATCTGGACTTCAGGACACCAGGACTCATTAGCGGTAGTGCCAGGTTTTCATTTTAAAGACAGGGAAGTTAAGTCAAACTTCCTCACTGAATTTGGAGACTCCCCAAATCCCTTCTCTAGTAGAATCCTAAACATTGTCTTATATTTTTGAATTGTTCATCTCAGATTAACAGAGTTTTTTATTCACATAGAAGACCCAGATAGCAAAACAAAAGAATCAATGTTTATATTCTTCAATTTAATTCAAGATGGAAGGTGGTTTTCGTTTAGTACAACTCAACCAATCTGTATTCACTTTCATGATTGCACTAAATGATTTCACAAGTACTTAAATGAAATAACTTCTTTGCAACTGTTGGAATTTGGAAGAAGTTTCTAAAAACTAAATATCTTGGATTTTGAGTGAGTTCTAAGGGGTCTCAGTGAGTACTTGTAAATCACCTTGGTGATGTCCATGGAAACTTTTCATAATCAAATGCAGAGCAATCTTGAATGATGTGTAGAATTACCCGTCCTACAGCAACTCCACAATAATGCTGTTTATAAAAATTCTCAACAGAGATAGCCAATGACATATTCACTTACCCCAGATATTTCACATACAGGGAAGTAATGAGAACTACTAGATTTTTATCAGCTGAAGATTGACAAGGAGTAAGTGTGGTGACACTGTGCACAACTGTCCTTCTGAAGTGAAAATAGACTTTGCATTTGAAATGCAAAGTCACGTGGTGAATGGAATCTTTAGTTTTTAAAGATCAATTCTAATATAAAACTTATTCAAAGTGTGCAAATATCCTTTCCCATTGTGTAGGTTGTCTATTTGCTTTGGTTGTTGTCTCCTTAGCTGTACAGAAGCTTTTCAGTTTAGTCCCATTTGTTACTTTTCTTGTTGTTGCAATTGCCATGGGAATCTTCATAAATTCTCTTCCCAGGCCGATATCTCAAGTATTTTTCCTATGCTTTCTTTGAAGATTTTTTATTGTTTCATACCTTAAATTTAGGTCTTTTAACCATCCTTAATCAATTTTTGTGAGTGGAGAAAGGTATGTGGGTCCAGTTTTAATCTTTTACATGTGCCAGTTCTCCCTGCATCATTTACTGAATAGGGAGTCTTTCACCCAGTGTATGTTCTTGTTTGGTTTATTGAAGATTAACTGGTGGTAAGATGTTAGTTTCATTTCCTGGTTTTTTATTCAATTCCAAATATCTATGTCTCTATTTTTGTGCCAGTACCACACTGTCTTGACCACTATGGTCTTGTAGTACAGCCTAAAATCTGGTATGCTGATGCCCCAGCTTAGGTTTTATTGCTAAGAATTGCCTTAGCTATATGGTTTTTTTTTCTGGTTCTATACAAAATGAATAATTATTTTTTTTAAGCCTTGAAAGTATGATGTTAGGATTCTAATAGGGATGGTATTCAATCTGTAGATTGCTTTGGGAAATATAGATATTTTAACAATGTTGATTCTTCCCATCCATGAGCATGGTATGTTCTTCCATTTGTTCTGTCCTTTCTTTTCTTAGGTTTTCATAATTTTCTTTATAAAGGTCTTTCACCTCTTTTGTTAGGTATATTCCTAAGTATTTCATTTTCTTCGCAGTTATGGTGAAGGGGGTCACAAAACGGAGAAGCAAGAATCCTATGTACTCAATTCTCATGTGAGGACAGTTAATGACCTAGTACATGGTGGGGTCTGGGGGAAGGGGAGCTGAAAGAGAGGACAGGAGAGAGGAGGTGGGGGAAGAGAAGAACAGAGAGAAGGAATAGGGAGGAGGGTGGGGGAAGGGAAGAGCAGAGAGAGGAAAGGATTGAGGGGCTTGAGGGGTCACAGTGTGTGACATACATTTTAGGGGTGGGACACAATTATAAGAGGGACTTTACATAACCAATGCAATCAATATAACCTGGTTCTTTGTACCCTCAATGACTCCTCAACAATAAAAAAAGAAAAGAAAAAGAGTTTTAAGTTGCTGTGAGCAGTGATGTCACAGCACTCTACTGAGGGCAACATAGTGAGATTGTCTCAAAAAAAAAACTTATTAATCATGACAACTTACTAATTCAAGTGAGATGTCACCTTATACCTGTTCAAACGGCTTTTAACAGGAAGATGGAAGATATGTTTTGGCAAAGATTCAGATAAAAAGGAAGCCTAGTTCACCTTTCATGGGAATGTAAATTGGTACAATCATTATGAAGACCAGCATGGAGGTTCCTCACCAAACTAAAAATAGGATTACTATAGGATCCAGCAATCTCACAGCTAGGAATATATCCAAAGGAATGACAATCAGTCTGTGAAGAAGTTATCTGCAGGCGGCACCTGTGGCTCAAAGGAGTAGGGTACCAGCCCCATATGCTGGAGGTAGCAGGTTCAAACCCAGCCCTGGCCAAAAAAAAAAAAAAAGAGGCTATCTGCACTTCCATGTCCATTGTAGTGCTATTCACAATAATCAAGACATGGAATCAACAGATGAATGGAGACAGAATATGCGTCATAGATACAGATGGAACAATATTTCATTAATTCAATTTGGAAGATTTGAATCCAAAATTAGAGAACATCAATCTGTCAGTCTAGTTTATTACCATGTTTATAGTGTAACCCTTTTAGAAAATTAGGATAAAAGGAAAAGAAGTAAAGTGTGCAAATTAGCATCATCACAGAAACCTGTGTCAATGAACCTGAGTATTCATCTGTGACTAGGAAGTAAGTTCCAATATCTATGCCAATCCTTTTGCTATGTCTTTTTGTAATCTTTTTATTAAAGTTATTTTTAATTCATGAATCATAACAGTATTATGATGCTCTATTATATGTATATAATGTGGAAAAATTAAATCAAGCTAATTAACACAGCCATGAGATCAGTTACCATTTTGTGGTAATACATGTGCAATTTAGATTAGTTTAGCTAAGACGTATAACATGTTATTATTGGCTATAGTCATCCCGCTCTGCAGTAGATTTCAGAACGGATTCCTTTTGTCTGGCTGAAACTTGGCACTCCTTAACTGGCTATGCTACTTCCCCCTACACCCCATCTAGCCTCTGGTAGTCATTGTCCTACGTTCCACTTCTATAAATTGAACTTTTTAAAACAGGATTCCACATATCAGTGAGATTACACATTTCTCTTTCTGTGCCTTGCTTGTTTAACTCAGTGCAATGTGCTCCAGCTGAATTTACGTTGTCCCAAATGACAGGATCTGCACTTTTCCAGGCTTGGTAGTATTCCATTTTGCAAATATACCACATTTTGTTTATCTAGTCATCTGCTGATGGGCACTTAGGTTGATTCCACGCCTTGACTATTATGAATAATGCTATAACGAGAGTGAAGATATCCTCTCTACATATTGATTTCCATTTGGGGGGAGATTTGCCAGGGGGGATTAGTGGATTATCTGATAGTTGTCTTTATAGTTTTGTAAGAAACCACCATACTGTTCTCCATAATATCTATAATACAATTTACATTTCAATGAAGGATGTACAAGAGTTTTTATTCTATGTATTCTCATCACCTCTTGTTGTATTTCATCTTT
This sequence comes from Galago senegalensis, assembly GCA_963575145.1. NCBI lineage: Eukaryota > Metazoa > Chordata > Mammalia > Primates > Galagidae > Galago > Galago senegalensis. The sequence continues at coordinate 4,227 of CAUYTI010054274.1, forward strand.
TTACTAAAAGCCATTCCAACAGTTGTGAGGTGAAAACTCATTGAGGTTTTGATTTGCATTTTTCTGATGATGGGTGATGCATGAATTTTTGTGCATGTCTCATTCGTATGTCTCTTTTGAGCAGCTTCTGTTCAAGCCCTTTGCCATTTTTTTTCTCTTATTTCTGTGCTGAGTTTCTAATGTAGTTTGGACACTAACACTATAAGATGTGTGATTTGCAATTTTTTTCTTATTCTGTGTGTTCTCTCTTCACTTTTTAAAATGTTTCCTTTGTAGTGCAAAAGCTTTTTAGTATGGTGGAAATCAATTTGTCTTTTTTTGCTTTTCTGTTTATGATTTTGGGGGCATATCAAAAAATTTTTGTCCAGAGCAATGTCATGGAGCTTTCCTTCTAAGTTTCCCCCCATAATTTCACAATTTCAGGTCTTGCGTGTAACTTTTTAATCTATTTCAAGTTAAGCTTGTGTGCAGTGCAATGTGAGGGTCTCAGCTGTCCTTCTGCATGTGGGTACTCAGTTTCCACACCATCTCTGGGAGGTTGTGCTTTCCCCATTGTGTCTTTGTCAGACAGTGAAGCACCATAAAGCCCATGAGGTTATTTCTGTGCATTCTGTCCTGGTTTATTTGTTGATGTATCTGTTTTTATGCCAGCACCATACTTTTTGGATTATAATCACTTTATAATATGTTCTGAAGTCAGATAGTCTTATGCCTTCAGCTTTGTTCTTTGTGGTCCAGACTGTTTAAGCTATCCATGGTTTTTTATGGTTCTCTACTAATTTTAAGTATTATTTTTTTCTCATTTCTGTAAAAGTGGCCTTGGAATTGTGATGGGGGTTGCGTTGAACCTGTATATTGCTTTGGCTGGTATAAAAAATTTAACAATATTAATTCTTCTAAGCTATCTAAGATATCTATTTATTTATGTTTAACATGATTTTTTATGAGGATTTTATTATTTTCAGTATTAAGACTTTCACCTCTTTACTTAAATTTATATGTATTTAATTTTGTTGCTATTGTCTGTTTTCCTAATTTCATTTACTGATCGCTTGTTATTGATAATGGGAATGTTACTCATTTTTGCATGGTGATTTTGTGTCCTGAAAATTTACTAAATTTATTTATTGATTCTAACAGCTTCTTTTTTTTAATAAAGCTTTTAGGTTTTTTTTCGGTACAAGACCATGTTGTCAGCAAACATATAATTTCACTTTTTCCTTTCCTATTAAAATGCCTTTTTAAAATTTCTCTTCCCTAATTGCTCTGAATTTCAGACCTAGGTGGAAAAGAAGTGGTGACAGTGGGATCCCTTTTCCTTGATTTTGGGGAAAAGCCTTCCACCCTTCAACACCAGTTACCTGTTAGCTGTGGGTCTGCTGTGTACAGCTTTTATTGTGTTGAGGAGCAGCCCCTCAACATTCTGGTGAGAGGTTTTGCCGTGAAAGGTGATACATTTTGCCAAATGCTTTTCACTTTCCTATTTCTATCACAGTGAGTGCTCACAAATTCTAGCTTAGTGTGTGTAGGTAAGTAGGCAGTAAAGATCATCATCTTAGTATTTAAAGTCACATTTGACTAAATACCAAGATTTAGCGTGTGCTTATGTGTGCATATGCATGAGTGAATGTTGTGGATGTTTGTTTATTGACTTAATTGAAAAAATGCCCCATCTGTCCACTTTCAAACAGCAATCTGGCCGGTGGCATATTCCAGACATGGCCACAGCAATGATTCTCATTCTGTGTGAACTTCTGCACCATGGTATTGCCACTCTGCCTTTTGAATCTGGGAAGATCTTGTGATCAATAGAATGGTGTAAGTGTAACATCCAAATTCAGAGTCCTGCAGGGACTGGGAGGTGGCTTCTTCACAGTCCTCCCTCACACACACTTGTCTCCTGTTTCTCCCAGAAGCCCATTTATCATGGAAAAGCAAATGTGTATGGACCTGGGTCAGAAGCTCCAGATGACTTGGCTGATTGCGAATATTGGCAGCATCAGGCAGCGAGGACACGTAGCCTCCCCCAGCCTTCAGGCGACACAGCGCCAGCCACTGCTGACCGCAACTGCATCCGTGACCTTTGGCAAGAATGTCCTAGTTCAACCCCATCTCCTCACAAAACTAAGGGAGAGATGATAAACTGTCATTAATCAACAAGTCAAGTTTTAGCACCATTTAACAAAAACTAAGTCAGAACGGCCACTGAAAAGGCCATCTTGCATTTTGGAACATTTTCCCCAAGTTTGGATAGATCCCCACTTTCTAAGGAGTGCCCCTTCGTAGTAGACTCTGAAAACATACAGTTCTCCATTTGCCTGTGGGTGGGATGCAAGCTTATAAACCAGGTTCATGTGCATCTCCAGACCGTAACACTGAGATTGCAACTGCAGGAAAAAGTCTGAGGGTGGAGAATCCTCTCTGCTGGGAGGGGCAGCATCTGGGGATGTACTGAAGCTCTGAAAGGCAGGTGAATAATGGGGTCGGGTTCTCAGTTGACTAGAGTGCGCACATCCAGACCATCCACAAGGCAGAGCAGATTTTCTCTGTAAGCTTATTTTTGAGTACATTCCTTTGCCACTCCAACAACTGTGTGATTCACTCAGTAACCTTTGACTAATGTATTTTCTACTTAAATGATGTGGAGTGAATTCCATTTTCTCTGACATTCAGAAGGTTCACAGCTATGAAGAGAACACAATGCACATTTGGCCCCCACTTGACAACTTGGAACCAGCTAGTACACACCAGGACTCCTTTGGTTCCCAACAGCACAGTTAACAGACGTTCCGACGAAAGAAACTGTTACATCAGGCTGACCTGCAGATTAAGTTAATACGTGAGGACTCAAGTTAATAAAATCATATTGTATTAGGCACTGCTGTTAAATAAACATTACAGCTGTACACACGATTAAAGGAACTATGGGCCATGTCACATAAGTCAATCTGCTTCACCATAGTAACCATTTTTTAAGTATTTTATGTACCTTATGTTGTAAACTTCAATTATACATAATCATATTTATTTAAAAAAATTTAAAAAGTAGAATGATGCAGCTGCTACCACCCATGGCCAGCTTAGCCCAGCTCATCCTGACTGTCCAACTGGTCCTCAGTATGGGCAGCAGCCCAGCATCACCTAAAACTTATTAAAAATGCACATTCTCAAGTCTCAGTCCAGATTTTCAGACACTCCTGAACTGAGTTCCAACAATCTGGTGTTTAACAAACCCAGTAGGTAATTTGGATGCATATTTAAGTTTAAGAAACCTCTTTTGCAAGGACCTAACAGCATCTTTAAAAATCAAAGAAAACTGTGTGCAGTCTCATCTGGCACATTCTAACAAAACCCAGGCTGAACGAAGTACCGTGTCACATCTTCCTCTAGACACTCGTGGACTCAGTAATCACATCTCCTCAAAGGTCACTGCAATACTTCCGCAACCTGATTTGCGATTTCTAACTGCTTATCTTATCAATTTGTGGGATTAAGTGCTGGAATTTTTCACCTCTATTGGGTTTCTCCTTCTTTATAACAATCAATATCCTACCTTCAGTTCAGAGTATGTTAATTCCAAGGCTTTATCTTATACACTGATTTTATAATCATGGTGGATTTATATCCTTTTTATTTACACTTCAAATTCCATAATTATTTCTATTTAATAACAGAACTTTCTTAGTCACGTTACAACTAATCACAGCTTTCATTCTGTGACTCTGAAACGTGACTTTCCATTTCTTTGTGGACTGCAGTCCAGTTCACACCCTCTCCCTTCACAGAGCTACAGTCCAGTTCACATCCTCTCCCTTCACAGAGCTACATGACCCTCTGTGTGTCCCCTGCCCGTTCAATATTCCCTATGCTCAGCTCTGATACTCGCAAACCATCTTGACTTTCTAAGGTCCAATCACTTTCTAAGTAAATGAAATTCTCCTTGTCCTCACATAAAGTCCCTGTGATGTTCATGTTAAAATTGTACAAAAAGGGTGGCGCCTGTGGCTCAAAGAGGTAGGGCTCTAACTCCATATACTGAAGGTGGTGGGTTCAAACCCAGCCCTGGCCAAAAAAAAAAAAAAATGCACAAAAAATTCTTTGTAAAGTAAAAATTTCTGCATAAAACGTAGACCCATTAATAAGATTAAAGAGTTTAATACTGAAAAAAAGGCCTTTTTAATTTGAAAAAATATATATCCAGTATAATATATTTAGACATCTTTTAAGCACTCTGCCCCAAAGCATAGCAATTAAACTGATCAGAATTCAAAGACAACTCCATTCATGAAGCTGTTTGGCACTGTGGCTTGTTGGTGGGTGAGGTTGTTTTGACCAAGCATGTCTAGAAAAAGAACTTTTTGAGTTATAAAAAATAGTTCCTGTCCCTAAAGTTGTTAGTAAGTTGTTAGCAGGTGGGCATGTCCATTAATAAGAGGCAGACTTGTGTTTAAAATCAGACTCTGCCATCCGTTACTTATGTATGATTTGGGAAGTATACGGCAACATTTCTGTACACATTTTGTTCTGTTTAAAGTGAAACCTGTTATTTAAAAACACAATCTAGTAGTCACCAGAGCCTGACAGACACAGTGCATCAAACACTCGCCCACTCTGCCTTCCTGCGCGGTTGCCCCAGTCTCTGCCCAGACATCTGGGGAGACAGTGCAGCCTTTCCTCAAGACTGTGCTCCTCAGAATTAATTCCACCTCTGTCTGCTTGTGCTGAAAGTCAGCATTCTCAGTGACACCAGGAAGCTCATACCCATCAGTCTCTGCTCTCCCATCCCACTGATCTGTAGTCTCTGTCATTCATTCCTCTTCCATCCTCAGTAAAAAGACTGTTTACCCCTCAGGAAGATTTCAGGTGCAAGAAACAAATACACTATTTGCTCTAACTTGGGAAATGAAAGAAGGCTTAACAGCTAAGGCACCAGCCACATAGACCTGAGCTGGCGTGTTCAAATCCAGCCCTGCCAGCCAGACGACAGTGACCGCTGCAACCAAAAAATAGCTGGGCATTGTGGCCAGGGCCTGTGGTCCTGGCTACTTGGGAGGTAGAAGCAGGAGACTCGCTTGAGCCCAGGAGCTGGAGGTTGCTGTGAGCTGTGATGCCACGGCACTCTACCCAGGGGGACAGCTTGAGGTTCTGTCTAGAAAGAAAGAAAGAAAGAAAGGGGGTTGTGTGTGCCTGGAGATTACAGCCTTTCTTCCTCTGTGTCTTTGGCTTTTTTCTGGGTGTGGACTTATTCTTGGCAGGTTCTTTCCATACTGCCCTGAGCAGCTCCAGGCGCACATTGTGTTGGTTTGCACTTGGAGCAGAAAGGATGATCTTTCTTAATATTTCAAGTGAATGCATAGTTATTCCTCCTTGGCTCAAGATGCCACGTAGCCTACGTCTGGTCAATCTCTGTGTCCAACCTCTGCGTCCTTCATTCCCCTGATGACTGGAGGGACAAGATCAAACACACGCACATAACGTAGCCTGAATGTGGGAGAAAGTAGTTTTCAGAGAAAAATCGGTAGTGTTAGCAGAAAAAGAGGGAATGACTGATGAGCAGACAAAAACAGCAGCTGTCCACTGTATTGTGAGTTATAACTTCCCTGGACTGATGAATAAATGATGGCTGGAGTCATTCTGAGTGACAGCATTCTTGTTCTACAGACACTATAAATCTGGATAAAATAAGCAATTCTTGGCTGAGATGATATAAGAATCCATCTTCCCTCACCTCGCCAGCTCAGTAAGAGCAGCAGCCTCTGAATCCTTGATTTTTCTGTCTGCATCGGGGCGAGAATCTGCTGAAATTGTCAGTGGTGTCTTAACAAAAATAGTCAGAAAATGGAGGGATGTTGAGACCAACTCGAGATGGTCCTCCTCACCATACCTCATTAGTATTCTTGCTAGAAGAAGCATGTTCTTCATTAACTTTTAAAGACATGCTCTTCCTAATACAACAGATGATTCAGTTTTTTAGTTTGTTTGTTTGTTGTTGTATTTAACTGACAAAAAAAAAATGTGAATGCAATTTCTGGAGGAGAGGAAATTGGTGAAATACTAAGATGCGTAGCTAATTTCTTTGTAACTTGGCCATGAGCAACACATGGGATTAAATGACAATTTAAATAAAAAGTTTTCTTTAGGTCTGAAAAGTGGAAGAAATTTACACATCAACCCTTTGCCTGTCACACGCTTAACTGTTTTTGATGGCAGAGGAATGTGAGAAGGAGAGTTCTTATAATTTTACCTTCAGTTTTTATAACAAGAAAATTAAGCCACAAAAATCCTTTTTTAAGAAAAGTTGTTTCTAATTCCCATATTAACAATAAAATGTTCCTCCCTGTTCATAAAGTCACACAGAAGATAAGGCTAAGCCCATAGCAGAATCTATAGCACCTGCCTTCATTAGAGTCGCTGCATTTCACCAATGCTGGAGCCATGACAGTGTTTTACACCCAAACCTTGCACATAATTATGGCATTTTTGGTTTCTCATAAAAATCTAAGCACCTGCTGGGTTGTGGTAAAAGAAGAGAAATGGCTCCAGAAAATTAACTCTTTTGGATAACCAGCTGGCTGTAGTTTTGTCAGCAAAGGATGAGTGAACTTTATGAAGAAACATCCTCTTTTCTTCCCAACGTTCTCTAACAAAAAGACTTTTTAATCTTACTTTGTATACACTTTTCTCAACATGAAAAACCCAGGTTACTAAGCTTTACCTGGCTTTTCCAAACTCTGGACAATGTCTGTAAAAACATGTCACAGCAAAGGAACTGTGAATGCCTCAGTTCTTCCGTGCAACTTCTCACTCAGGCACCGAGAAGATACAGAGCCCTCTGGGGCCACTGGCGAAATTTTTAATACAGCATTTTGTGGGACGCAAATTTTAAAATGTGTAAGTTAAAGATCAAAAATGCAGAAGAAGATATTATTGTGTTTTGTCTTCTTAGACTAGAACAGAAAGACTGTGATCTTTTCTTTGACTCATGAAGTCCATCATTCCAGAAGAACAAAGAGCAAAATGGTGGGGTTCTTAGGAAAAAAGAAAAAGTGAATTAATATTCACCTCTAATCTGCTCCAGGCTTTGTGGGATAGAAGAAGGGCAATATTGAGAGGGTGATGTCCAGGTACACACAGCAAGGTAGGCTGAAGGAAGGGACTGGAGAAGAAATTCAAGCTAGGTAAAAAGACATTTCACCTGCCTAATACCATACATACCTGTTCACATGTATTGTAGGTTGGTCTGTCAGACAGTAATACGAATACAGTATAGGAAACAAAATCTCAGCTAGTGGCTCAAAATTAATAATTACAAACCACTCAACACTTTATTCTAGTGCACAAAGATTTCCATATTTAAGAAGAAAGTAAAAATATACACATTTTCTGCTTTCATGGATGTACTCTACAACGAGTCTGCCGAGAATAATCTCCTTAAATCACATGAAGATGTTAGGCAAGAACTAGGGGGATATTTACAAAAGAAGGTTCCTTGCTAAAACTCCAGGAGACATGTTTTTTAATGAAAAAATTGAGGATGTGTTAATTAATCTAATTATACCCTAAAGGTATTAGTTGGATATTTATAGGTAACACATAGAAAATTAGTTTTTGTGAGTCACCAGTAAAATCAGTCTTTCTCCATATTTGTATGTTGTCATGGATATGAGATTTTTTAAACTTAATTTATATAAAATATGTGCAAACTAGGAAAAAAATAAATAGTTATATATTTATAACACTGTAGCAACATATTACTGTAGTAATGCTTTAGTTCAATCAAAGTCTTCCAATGTTTAGTCCAGTTTACAATTTTGAGGAAGTTTTAAATTATTTATTGCTGTATTAATTGTAATACTCAATATATACCAATAACAAAACACAAGTATAAGCCACTTTGAGCATCTCTTATAATTGCAGAGGTCAAACATGTCTTGAGTATTATAAATTTAATACAGCTTTTTCCTTTCTTAAAATATGTGTACATTTTTTGGCTATATATATATATATATATAGAGAGAGAGAGAGAGAGAAATCAAACAATACAATAGTTGTAGGTCCAATAGTATCTGACTTCAAGATGTCCTGTGAGCTACAGTAATACAGTAACCAATATAGTGTAGTACAGGCATCAAGAATAACAAACAGATCAATGGAACAAGTCAGGGAGCCCAGAGGTAGACCCACAAATACAGTTGTTGACAAAATGCCAAAACAACTCAGTAGGAAAAGGAAAGACCTTTTAAAAAACAATGTTGAAGTCCCTAACAGCCATGAAACAGACAGGAAATAAGGTGGGAAGAAAGAAAAAAGAAATAGAAAGCTCTAACTCACATCATGCACAAAAATTAAAGAGGGATCAGAGATCTATTTATAAAGACAAAAATTATAAAAGACAAAATTATAAAAATTTATTAAGAAAATGGAAAAATGTATTTATGATTTGTAAGACAAGTTTTCATAGAAAAATTGCAATAAGTAATAGAAATAATAATGATACAAAAATTTTAAAAAATGTAACCAGAGTGATTATTGCCTCTCAGTAATGCCTTGGGCGGTTTTCAGTTTTGCTCTTATGAATAAAGTTACTTCAAATATGAAAGAAGAAATTGTGCATGTGGTTGTATGTTTTCTTTTTCTTGGGTAAATACCTTAGAGCTACAACTCTAGGCAATAGGTTAGTTGTATTTTTTCTTTTTCTAAGAAATTCCCAGGTCTTTCTTTAAAGTTGTCTGTCATTAGACACTCATTCCATTGACTCTATGCCTTTGTTAACTTTTTCTGTTAACTTTTTCGTTTAGGTAGACTATATAGTTCATATCTTATTATGGTTTTTCTGTCTGTATCCTTTAAATAGACTATATTTATATATCATAGTTTATATTTATATCCTAGCTCTGTCTGTATCATGTAGATAGACTAAATAGTTTACACTCTATTATGGTTTTCATATGCATATAATATTTCAAATTTATATGATCATTAGTGAAATGGAACACTTTTTCAATGTGCTCACTGTATATTCATAGTTTCTTTTTGTAAAGTATCATTTCAAACAGATGCACTTATTTTTATTTTTTATTTTCAAAATATTGAAGGGGTATAAATGTTTTGTCTCATGGATACATTGTAAATGCTGAAGTCAGGGTTTTTAGTGAGCCCATTGCCAGGACAGTGTTCACGTTACCCAACAGGTAAGGTTTATTCCTCGTGCCTCCTTCTTAGTCTCCAATGACTTTACATTTCCTTGTGCTTGTGTGTGTCTATTATTAACTCCCATTTATTAGCGAGAACACATGGTGTTTGCTTTTCCATTACGAAGATACTTAGGCTAATAGTCTTCACTTCCATCCAAGTTACTGCCAAAGGCGTATTTCCTTCCCTCCTCTGGGTAAGTAGAAATCCGTGGTGTGTTTATACACACTGTCTTTATCCATCATGAGTGGATAGGCACGTAGGCTGATTACCCATCTTTGTAATTGTGAATTGTATTTCAATAAACATTAGAGCACAGGTGTGTTTTTGATAAATTGACTTATGTTCCTCTGGATAGATATCCAGTGGTGGGATTATGGTATCAGATGGCAAGTCTACATTTATTTCTTTGAGGAGGCTCCATACTGTTTTCCATAGAGGTTGTACTAATGTGCATCACCACAGAGTATAATCAGTCTTTTTCACTGCAAGCAAACCAGCATCTATTATTGGGTGACTTTGTAATGATGGACAATCTAACAGGGGTAAGATTAATACCACATTGTGCATTCAATTTCCCTTTCTCCAATGATTAGTGAGGTTGAACATTATTTTTTGTTCAGGTTCTATTACTTCTTTCTTTATTTATTATTATTTTTCTGTGAGACAGGGTCTCACTCTATCACCTAGATTAAAGTGCAGTGTTATCATCACAGATCACAGCAACCTCAAACTCCTGGGGTCAAGAAACCTGTCTGCCTCAGCCTCCCCAGTAGGTGGGACTACAGGCACATGTCACTAGGTGCAGCTATTTTTTTCTATTTTTTGTAGACAGGATTTTACCATGTTGCTCAGGCTAATTTTTTTTAATTTTTTTATTGTTTGTGATTCATTGAAGGCACAAAGAATTAGGTTACACTGATTGTATTTGTTAGATAAAATGTCCCTTATAATTGTGTCCTGCACCCAAGAGGCGTGCCATAAACCATTAACCCCCATCCTATTCCCTTCTCCCCTCTCCCCACTTGCTCATTCCCCTACCCACCCCCTTGTATTAGATCATCTACTGCCTTAATATTAGAATAGAATACACTGGATTATTGCTTCTCCATTCTTGGGATGCCTCACCAAGAAGACTGTGTTCTACCTCCAATCAGGTTAATATAAAAGATGTAAAGTTTCCATAATTTTTAGTGGCTGAATAGTATTCCTTGGTATACACATACCACGGCTTGTTAATCCAACCCTGGGTTTGTGGGCATTTGGGCTGCTTCCACATTTTGGCAATTATAAATTGAGCTGTGATAAACAGTCTAGTGCAAATGTCCTTATGATAAAAGGACTTTTCTCTTCTGGATAGATGCCTAGTAATGGGATTGCAGGATCATATGGGAGGTCTAATTTGAGTTCTTTGAAGATTCTCTATACTTCCTTCCAAAAAGGTTGTATCATTTTACTATCCCACCAGCAGTGTAAAATTGTTCCTTTCCTCCACATCCATGCCCGTGTCTGAAGCATTGAGACTTTGTGATTCTCACTGAGGTTAGGTGATATCTCAGGGTAGTTTTGATTTGCATTTCTCTAATGATTAGGGACCATGAAGTTTTTTTTTTTATCTTTTATTTTTATTTTTTAGCTATTCACCTTTCTTCTTTAGAAAAGGTTCTATTTATGCCTCTTGCTCAGTGATATATGGGATATTTGGGGGTCTTTTTATTGTATAATCTGAGTCCTCTGTAGATACTAGAAATCAAGCTTTTGTTCAATTCACAATATGCAAATATCCTTTCCCATTCTGAAGGTTGTCTGCTTGCTTTGGTTGTTGTTTCCTTAGCTATACACAGAAGCTATTCACTTTATTTAAGTCCCATTTGTTTACTTTTATTGTTATTGCAATTGCCACAGCAGTCTTCTTCATAAAACCTTTCCCCAGGCAGATATCTTCAAGTGTTTTCACCACACTTTCTTTGAGGACATTTATCGTTTCATGCCTAACATTTAAATCTTTTATCCATCTTGAATCAAGAATCTGTAAGCAGTGAGAGGTATGGGTGCAGTTTCAGTCATTTGCATGTGGTTATCCAGTTTTCCCAACACCATTTGTTGAATAGGGATTCTTTTCTCTAGTGTATGTTCTTGTTTGGTTTATCAAAGATCAGGTGGCTATTAAGATGTTAGTTTCATCTCATGGTTCTCAATTTAGTTCCAAAAGTCACCGTCTCTATGTTGGGGCCAGGACTGGCCATGTCTCCACCCTGGCTTATCTATTGTCTAGACGTGGACTCCTGTGCTGTCTTGCTTGGGAAAAATTACCCGTAGGTGTTTGAGGGCTATTCACTTTAGCAGAAGGGAGAGAAAGAGAGAAACAGACTTTGAGGGAGAGAAACAGTCTCAGTAGAAGAGCAAATCTTAGCAATCTTCTGGGAGAGATACAAGCAAGTCCATTAATGAATGTTCTTCCGCTCCCTGACTGCCTTCTCCTGCAGCTTCTTATAGATCTAATCCTGTGGCTCTTAGCACCACAGGTGTAGAGTCTGCCAATCACTGATGTTCTTGTCTTGTGAGCTCTCATGTCAAAGAGAGCTGAACACTTCCCCATGCCCTTATCACCAAGGTGTGATATTGCCGAGATGTTACCTGTGTTTTTTATAATTCCAGAGTATTCCAAGCTTAACTCTTGCTTCTCCTTCCCATAAGCCATGTTCTCCTACATCTCTATTTTTGTGCCAATACCATGCTGTTTTGATCACTGTGGCCTAGTTGTTTAGCTGGAAGGTGACACCCCCAGCTTTGTTTTTATTACTAACAATTGCTTTAGCTATACAGAGTTTCTTCTGGTTCCATAAAAAATGAATTATTTTTTTCTAAATCTTGAAAACATGATGATGGTATTTTAGTGGGGATGGCACTGAATTTTTAGATTGCTTTGGGAAGTATAGACATTTTGACAATGTTGATTCTTCACAGCCATGAGCATGGTATGTTCTTCCATTTGTTAATATGGTATCTTCTGCTGTTTATTTTCTTAGGGTTTCATAATTTTTCTTGTAGAGGTCCTTCACCTTTTTTTTTGTTATTCTTAGGTATTTCATTTTTTTAATGCTCTTGTGAGGGGAAGTGTGTCCTTTATTAGCTTTTCATCTTGGCTATGATTGGCTTATACAAAGGCTACTGACTTGTGGACATTGATTTTATATCCTGAGACATTGCTGTATTTTTTGATCACTTCCAGGAGTCTTGTGGTTGAGTCTTTGGGGTTCTAAAGTCTAAGGTTATATTGTCAGCAAAGAGCAAGAGTTTGACCTCCTCTGTATTCATTTTGATGCCTTTTATTTCCTTCTCTTGCCTGAATGTATTGGCTAGAACTTCCAGCACTATGCTGAATAATAGTGGTGATAGAGGACAACCCTGTCTGGTTCTAGTTCTAAATGGAAAAGGAATTTTACTCCATTCAGTATAATATTAGCTGATTGGAGTCATAGATAGCTTCAATCAGTTTTAAAAATGTGCCTTGTATGCCTACATTCATAACTGTTTTAATTAGAAAAAAATGCTGAATTTTATCAAACGTTTTTCTGTATCTATTGAGAGGATCATATATGATCTTTGCTTTTGTTTCTTTGAATATGGAGAACTACATTTAAGAACTTGCATATGTTAAACCAGCCTTGCATCTTTGGGATGAAACCTACTTGATCATGATGAATGATTTTTTTTTAATGTGTAGCTGTAGTCTATTGGCTAGAATTTTATTGATAATTTTTGCATTCATATTCATTAGTAAAATTGATCAGAAATTCTCCTTTTTAGTTGGGTGTTTTCTTGGTTTTGGCATCAGGGTGATGTTTGCTTAATAAAATGTGTAGACAGAGATTCCTTCCTTCTCAATTTTTTTGAATAATTTCTGCAGTATGGGTATAAGCTCTTCTTTGAATTTTTGATAGCATTCTGGTGTGAAGCCATCTGGACCAGGGCATTTTTTTGTTATTGTTGTTGCTGGTAGATTTTTTATTGTTTCTTTGAGCTCAGTTCTTGAACCAATAAAACAGACTTGAAATAGTCTGTTCAAGAGATCTATTTCTTCTTATTAAGTCTAGGGAGAGGGTGTGACTCCAGGTATTGATGCATTTCCTCCACATTGTCAAATTTATGGGCATAGAGTTGCTTGTAGTACTCAGAGATGACCTTTTGTATCTCTGTGGCATCTGTTGTTATTTCCCCTTTATCATTTCTGATTGACATTATTGGAGATTTTACTTTTCGGTTTCTAGTTAATCTGGCCAAAGGTTTGTCTATTTAATTAAAAAAAAACAACTTTTTGTTTTGTTAATTTTCTGAATTATTCTTTTGTTTTCATTTATCTCTGATTTAAGTTTGGTTATTTCCTTTCTTCTGTGGGGTTTGGGATTAGATTGTTCTTTTTCCAATTCCATAAGATGATTCCTGAGTTTGTTGATGCACTCTATTTCTGTTTTTCAAAAATAGGCATCTAATATGATAAATTTCCCTCTTAAGACTGCTGTTGCTAAATCTCACAGGTTTGATAACTTATTTCTTCATTATTGTTATGTTTGAGGAATTTATTGACTTCATCTTTTATCTTTTCTTGAATCCATCTATCATTCAGCATAAGATTATTTAATTTCCAAGTCTTTGTGTGGGGATGAAAAGTAACCAGCAGTAGATGAAGGTGCTGTGCAGAAGTCTGGAACCATGTGGGTGGGTCTCAGTCATTCATGGTTGCTTTCATTTTTTTTTTCTTTTTTGTTGTTCTTGTTGCAATTTGGCTGGGGCTGGGTTAAAACCTGCCACCCTTGGTATATGGGGCTGGCACCCTACTCACTGAGCCACAGGTGCTGCCCTATTTTTTTTCATAGTAATTACTGACAAGGAGAATTCAAATTTAAAAATGTATCAATTATAATCGTAGAAATTCTTTCTCATTTCTTCCATAGATAAATATAGCAGCACCTAGTAAGTTGACCACTCAAGGGACTATAACAAACTGTTCAACATAAAGTAGTTGTCAACACAAGAAACCAGTGCTACTGCATAGATTCTTTCTTGTCAAATCTATGAAAATAAGGTCAACTTAAGAAAGTGGTCCATGTAGGGAGGTGGTCAATCATGAAGCTTCTGCTGTAGTCCTTTATTGCTTTTAGTTGTTCAGATTCATTTTTCAAATTGTAAAACCCATCTACAATTAAGTATGGTTGATGATCTGAAGCAAGATTCTAATGTCATGTTTATACAAATAATCATTTTTCCTTAGTATCTTTATGAAGTAACTCTTTCCCCACTTATTTATAATAATGTTTGTACTATTTATAAAATTCTCACACACTTTTACTGTGGTCTTGTCTTTACTATTCTATTCCTTGTAACTTTTGTGCAATAATAACATAACTTTTAACTGTGGTTATGCTTTACTCAGCATCAGATGTTCTGTCTTGCACTTTTATCAACAATAAACTGCACACATTCAGATGAATCAATCTGCCACAGCCTTTCCTTTGATGCATATATTTTTCACTAGCTGTTTTCTCTTCTTACTGCCTTGTAAAAGATGCCCATTTTGTTAACCTGACATACATGACTTATCTTGAAGCCAAATACTTTAAGACTAAAATAGTCACTTGATTCCAGGGAGTTTTTGAACTCACTGAAACTTGATACATTATTAACTTATTCTTATAGCTACTTACTCATGCAGAAGTTTAATATGATATAATTTAAACATTTATATAGCAGAGATATTTTTGTAGTTTGGGTAGAGAAGGCAGAGATTCTCATTTTCAAATGGACTTGTGGGAAAAAATTAAGTCACTATGATTTTAAAGCTAGGGAGAATCTCAGATACACTTAGTACAAAATTGTCCCTGATAGGTGAAGGGAGGTGCAGGTGTCAGGAGTCTTGTATAATGTCATGTCTTTTGCATGTGGCTGAGTCAAGGTAAGAGCATAGGTATTCTCAGCCCCTTATCAATTTACCCATCAGGCTACCTCCACAAAATAAACATATTTGCATATAGCTGAGAATCTCACCTGCAGGATTGGGCAGTTTGTGATGTCGTATTAGAAGAAAAGTAACAGTGGCAAGGCTAAGCCACCAGGGAGACCAATTAGAATGCAAACAGGTTTGATCTGTCCAAAGGAAGGTATTTTAAAGGGAGTATGTGCTCATTAAATTCATCATTTGCTAACCCAGCCGACAGAGACCCCCTCTCCTCTGTTCCAGCTCCAAGCTGACTGCCAACAGCAGCTACTCTGATGATGAAAGCAGCTAAGCTCTAGTAACCTCTGGCTGTCTCATTGTCTAGGATCTGGAGGTGGAAGAGAGAGGCAGACATTCCATCATCTTAAAATGCAGTTTGAATATTTTTGAGAAACTATTGTTCAGGAGTTGAACTTATAAATCTCCAAGGCTGTGCCACAGAGGGGAACTTTTTCATCAAAAAAAGTGCACATGTAGCGGATAGGAAATGGCAAACTTGTGAGAAAATTATAGCATTTTCTGAGATGAGTCTTTGAGCAAATCATTTCCACAGAAAGGGCTTTGCCACATCGTAAGACCTGTTGTTATAAAATGCCAAATATAACATGCGGTTTGAACTTTTGAATGTGTATTGTGAGTTTACAAAGCTACCTGCAGAAGCACTGTTTCTTTGGGGGAAGAAAATATTTTTCTTCATATGGATGCAAATAAAAACATTTTAGCTTAGCTACTAATGTCATAAACATTTTTATATGCAGTATGTACATATAAGTAATTTTATCTATACATATTACTATATAACTATAACAAAAATTACATACTATATTATCAACAATAATATAGGCAACAATTTTCTTAGCTTGCTTTTCAAAAAAAAATGTATTTTTACAATCTAACTTAATCTATCCTCCATACAACAATTATTGTAGCCTTAATTTTATAGATGACAGAACTGGGGCCAATCAGATCTTGTTTATCATAGAAAGCTCATCCATGCTTTTATCTTTGATCTACTCCACATACAAGTGTTCTTTTAAAAAGTTAGTACCTTCACTGCTGCAGGAGCAGAAATGGGTACACCCACTTTATTTCAAGTGATCATGAGGCTGTGTGGATTTAAAACAGTCATTCCTGCTAATAACATAGGATGGTAGAGCTACAGGAAATAACACACAGAAAATAAGTCCAAGTCTTAATTCTATTCAATTTGCTGTTCTGAACTAGGGATTATTCTGAATAATTTCTTTATTGGTTAGAAAACTAAGCAGAAATGGAAACTGAATTCATAAAAAATAGAAAGTGAATTCATAACTCCAGGATTCTTTCATCCTCTCCACACAGACTGCCCCCCTCCCCCCACCCACCTCTTCATTCCAGGAGATTAGAGAGTAATTTCAAGATTTGCAGTAGGTCATCTTTAGGTTGGAAGGTTTGCAAAAATCCAAAGCCAATAGATCAGAAAGTATTTTTATTGTGAGTGAAAGAAAATGTGAAAACTAGAAGAGTTAGAGTCAATATAAAGCATACAATTATGTGTATGAGAGAATATATAATATACGTAATTCTTTATAATTGCAATTATGTATGTACATACATACACATGGTGCACATGTGTGTATGTATACACACACATATATGTACACGTATCGTATGATTCTCCAGTCTTGTTAGCATTCACTGCAGAAATGCACCCTTAGGTTTCTTGTTAATCACTGCTGGCTGCTGTCCAAGCACCCAGAGAAACCACTCAGACCTACCAAGGAGAGAGTCTCTGCTCTTCCCACTAATTGGTCTGTGGCTGTAGGGTCCCCAGGTTAACTGTTTAGTGTGGAGAGTAACTTAGTGCTTGTGACTATGAACTTAAACTCCTAAGACTCGATTTTAATCTAATTTAGGAACTAAGTGGCTCTTTTTTTTTTTACTCTAAAAAATTATCTTGTGGTTACTAGCATAAGTTTGACTAATGATAATAGTTTTTGACTAATGATAATAAGTTTGAATCTCATAGAGATAAAAAAAATTAAAAATTCCTATTTTAAAACAAATTTCAGGAGGAGAGGGGCAAAATGACTGACTGGAGCCAGATTTTGACAGAAGCTCCCATCCAGAGGGAAGGATAATGACCAGAAAGTACCCAGTAAAGCTGAAGACTGGGATCCAAGTTGAGAGAGAAGAGTGATAACTGCACGTCACCTCTACTGAGGCAACCGTGACTCTTGGGAAGCAAATTTCAGGTACTAAACTCATCCCAAAGGAAACGTATCCATTCCCTCCCCCAAGAGACCCTTTTTTTTTTTTTTTTTTTTTTTTTGCTCACTGTGGGTTTTCTACCAGTGAGCAGTGAACTGAAGACCTCTTGTCTCACTCCACGGGAGAGAGTTGCAGGAAGCAGGGACTACTTTTACAGAGGGACCATGCTGTAACCCTGAGCACTCTCTTGCCAGCCATGAAAGTTGAACTAACATTTACCCTGCCATTTTGAACTCCCAGTCCACCCTTCCCACCTTGCATGATGGTCCAGAAGCCTAACCCCTACAGAGTCCAGAATTTCTGCAGTTTATTCCCAGGATCAGGCACTGAAAGGGCCATGGTAGAAACACTGCACTGTAACAGTGAGCCAAGCAGTAGTGAAGACAGGCAAAGTGGGGGAGGCGGTCAGGTTTGGCTCTGCAAAAGTGCAAACCACCTGTGGGAGGAGGCTTCCCACCCATGAGCCACATGCGCCAACCTGCCAGAGCTATATACCCTAGCACTGTGGACCTTGGACTCCCAGAGCCATACCCCCTGCACTCCAAGAGCTGCCACTCCAGCTGCCTCCCCAGCTGTGGGAGCTGCCTGGGAGCCACACAGGGACACCTCCAATGAAGACTCAGCAACAGTAGAGTGATCCCATGGAGGTCTAATGTTGGAGAGACATCTCCCCAACTCTGAGGACTGCCAGAGGAAGCCAGATCTCACCCTATAGGGACACCAGTGCTGCAGAGTGGCTAAAGCAAAGGTGCAGTGGCTGAGGGAGAAAATTATTTGCTCACTTGTTATCCTCAGGGTTGGACTGAGATCAGATGGAACACTCTCCAGTTGCCATTGAGCACCCTAGGCAGGCAGGTTTCAGAGCCACCTAAGCACCTAACCCCACCACACTAAGCAGGTCTCCAGAGCTTCAGACTGTAAGGGTGGTGGCCAGGCCAAGGGGGCTTTGACTTTCCTTTGACTCTGGCAGCACAAAGTCCTGGCACATCTGCTTATTAGAGGGAACAGGACCATAGACCCATGGAATGACCAGTGACTGGGTGTGAAAGAAGTGCAAGGGAAGAGACACCCCCCACACACACCCCTCACCCCATCCAACTCTGCTACTGGATGGGCCTTTCTGACTCCACAGAGCACAGGAAGCCACACTTGAAGAACCAGTAGCCCTCTGCTATCTAGTTGCTGAAGACCTTTCAAATTCTCCTACTTGAGAGTTGGTACTGACTGGGTCAATTGGTTTGGAACTCCTGACCTGGGACAATCACCTGAGGACCCTCCAGGGTGGTACTGTGGTTAGGTGGTAGTGGAAAGGGTTGATTTTCTCTTACAGTTGTTGCCTGTAGAGGGCAGGGTGTCCTAGTTGCTTGATTTCTCCACAGCTGAGACTTCAACCCAGAGTCACTGATCCACTAGGATTGGACAAAAACCAGAGAATACAAGACAGAGCCACCTAATCCCACCACTCTAAGCAGGCCTCCAGAGTCTGTAATACTGTATGAGTCCTTTGCAAAGCTGTAGGGGAAAAAGTTACAGTCGCCAGTCCCAGATCCTTGGCAAAGGGCTGGTTAACCACAACTCCATGAACCCCCAGTCTAATTTCACCTTACCTGTCCATCTAGCCAAACATTGAAAAATCAGAGTACATCAACTTCCCCAAGGAAAGGAAAGACAAAGCAGACACAACAGATGATTCCATTCGTAAAAAATGGCTGAGAAATCAAGTTTAGAATTTTGATGGCAAATAAGATTAACAGAAAGGAAGTAAGTTGGAATTAGAAACTCTAGAAATAATTCAAAAGTTGTCTCAAGAATTCAATGAATTCAAAGTCAAAAATCACCAAAGATTTCGACACATTGAGAAAAGAAGTTGCAGCCCTCCATGATATGAGAAATACAGTAGAATTCCTCACTGACAGAATGGAGCAGGCAGAAGCAAGAATACCTGATACCAAAGACAAAGCTTTTGAATGCTCCCAAATGTTCAAAGAGGAAGAGAAGTGGAGAACAAAAAAGGATCATTCCCTGAGAGACCTGTGGGACTACTCCAAAAAAGCAAATATTCACCTTATACAAATCCCTGAAAGATAAGATGTTCCAAGAGGCACAGAAGCTTTACTCCAAGAGATAATTGGGAACTTCCACAACATAGCAAGACATCCTAAAATTCAGATAGCAAACAGTTTCAGAACAACAGCATAACTCAGTCCAAATAAAGCATCTCCCAGACACATTATAATTAACTTTGCCAAAGTTAATATGCAGGAGAAAATTCTACAAGCTGCCAGACATAAGAAAACCATAACCTACAAGGGGAAGAATATTAGAATGACTGCAGATCTCTCTAATGAAACTTTTCAAGCCCTCAAGCCCCTCACCCCCAGCCATGTTGTACCACTTTACAAATGTTAAAATCTGGTCACCCTACTCTAACCAGATTAAAGATTTAAACTTAAGACATGAAACTATAAAAATACAAGAAGAAAGTACAGGGAAAACACTTGAAGAAATTGGTCTGGGCAAATAGTTTAAGAGGAGGACCTACCAGGCAATTGACACAAAACCAAAAATACATTACTAGGACCTGGTCAAACTAAAAATCTTTTGCACAGCCAAGAATACAATAATTAAAGCCAGCAGACAGCCCTCAGAATGGGAAAAAATATTTGCAGGTTATGTCTCTGACAAAGGTTTAATAACCAAAATCCACACAGAACTCAAACATACTAGTGAGAAAAGAACAAGTGATCCCATCTCAGGGTGGGCAAGGGACTTGAAGAGAAATTTCTCTGAAGAAGACAGATGCAAGGCCTATAACCATACAAAAAAATGCTCATCATCCTTAATCATCAGAGAAATGCAAATCAGAACTACTTTGAGATATCATCTAACTCCAGTAAGATTAGCCCACATAACAAAATCCCAAACCACAGATGTTGGCATGCATGTGAAGAAAAGGGAACACTTCTACACTGCTGGTGGGAATGAAAACTAGTACATGCCTTTTGGAAAAATGTTTGGAGAACATTTAGGGATCTAAAACTAGAACTGCCATTGGATCCTACAATTCTTCTAGTAGGTATATAGAAGACCAAAAATCACATTATAACAAAGATATTTGTACCAGAATGTTTATTGCAGCCCAATTCATAATTGCTAAGTCATGGAAGAAGCCCGAATGCCCATTGACCCATGAATGGATTAATAAATAGAGGTATATATACCAAAGAATATTATGCAGCCTTAAAGAAAGATGGAGACTTTACCTCTTTCATGTTTATATGGATGGAGCTGGAACATATTCTTCTCAGCAAAGTATCTCAAGAATGGAAGAAAAATTATCCAATATACTCAGCCCTACTATGAAACCAATTTATAGCTTTCATAAGCTATAAGCCAATTATAGGCCAAGAATATGGGGAAAGGGGAAAGGGAGGGGAGGAAAAGGGGAGGATCAGTGGAGGAAGGGTAATTGGTGGGACCACACCTACAGTGCATCTTACGTGCAAAATTTACTCAATGTAGAATATAAATGTCTTAGCACAATAATTAAGAAAATGTCATGAAGGCTATATTAACCAGTTTGTTGAAAATATTTCAAATTGTATATAAAACCAGCACGTTTTACCCCATGATTGCATTGATGTACACAGCTATGATTTAATGAAAACCAAAAAAAGAAAAAAGAAAGAATATATGTATAGAAGGAACATTTCTTAAGCTGCTAGAGGCCATCTACAGCAACCCCCCAGCCAATATCATATTGAACAGAGTAAAACTGAAATCTATCCACACAGATCAGGAACAAGGCAGTGTTGCCCATTGTTCCCACTGCTTTTAACCATTGTAATGGAAGTCTTAGCCATCACAATCAGGCAAGAGAAGGCAATCAAGGATATCCAGATAGGCTCAGAGGAGATCAAACTGTCACCCTTTGCAGATGATATGATTGTATATCTAGAAACCCCCAGGGACTCAACTACAAAACTCTTAGAAGTGATCAAGGAATACAGCAGTGTCTCAGGATACAAAATTGATACTCACAATATATACCATTAATAGTGAAGCTGAAAAAAAGAAATCAAAGACTCTATTTCCTTTTCAATAATGCCAAAGAAGATGAAATATGTGGTATTGTACCTAAGAAGGGATGTGAAATATCTCTATAAAGAGAACTATGAAACTCTAAGAAAAGAAATAGCTGAAGATGTTAACAAATGGAAAAACATACCATGCTCATAGCTGGGAAGAATCAACATTGTTAAAATGTCCATACTACCCCCCAAAATTTACAGATTTAATTCAATCCTTATTGAAGCACCACTGTCATACTTTAAAGACCTGGAAAAATTAGTACTTCTCTTTATATGGAAACATAAATAATCTTGAATAGCCAAGACATTACTCAGAAATCAAAACAATTCAGGAGGAATCACACTACCAGACTTCAGACTATACTATAAATCTATAGTGATTAAAACAGAATGGTACTGGCACAAAAATAGAGAGGTAGACATGTGGAGTAGAACCGAGAACCAAGAGATGAACTCAGACACTTATCATCATTTGGTCTTTGATAAGCCCATCAAAAATATAAACTTGGGGAAAGATTCCCCTATTTAACAAATGGTGCTAGGTGAATTGGCTGGTGACTTGTAGAAGACTGAAACTGGACCCACACCTTTTTTCTTTAACAAAAACTGACTCTCACTGGATAAAAATTCTGAAACTATAAAGATTCTTGGAGAGAGTGCAGGGGAAACACTTGAAAAAATTGGCCTGGGAGAATATTTTGTGAAGAGGACTCCCCGGGCATTTGAAGCAACACCAAAAATACATTACTGGGATCTGATCAAACTAAAAAGCTTCTGCACAGCCAAGAGCACAGTAAGTAAAGCAAGTAGACAGCCCTCAGAAGGGAAGAGGATATTTGCAGATTATGTTTCTGACAAAGATCTAATAACCAGAATACACAGAGAATTCAAACTTGTTAATAAGAAAAGAACAAGTGAACCCATTTCACTGTGAGTGAGACATGAACAGAAGCTTCTCTGAAGAAGACAGGCACAAGGTCTACGGACACATGAAAAAATGCTCATCATCTTTAATCATCAGAGAAATACAAACCAAAACCACTTTGAGATATTATCTAACTCCAGTAAGATAAGCCCACATCACAAAATCTCAAAACTACAGATGTTGGCATGCATGTGGAGAAAAGGGATCACTTCTGCACTGCTGGTGGGAATGTGAGCTAGCATGTTCCTTTTGGAAAAAAGTTTGGAGAACACTCAGGGATCTAAATGTAGACCTGATGTTTGATACTGCAATTCCTCTACTGGTTGTATATCCAAAAGACCAAAAATCACTTTGTAACAAAGACATTTGCACCAGATCATTCACTGCAGCACAATACATAATTGTCAAGTCATGGAAGAAGCCCAAGTGCCCATCAACCTATGAATGGATTAATAAATTATGGTATACATATATACCATGGAATACTATGCAGCATTAAAAGAAGATGGAGACTTCACCTCTTTTAAGTTTACATGGATGAAACTGGAAATTCTTCTTAGTAAAGTATCTCAGGAATGGAAAAAAAATATTCAATGTACTCAGTACTACTATGAAACCAATTTATAATCACTCACACTTTCATAAGAAAAATGAATCACAACTATAGTGCAGGGTGAAGGAGGGAAGGGGAGGAGGATGGGAAGGGAGGGGGTGGTTTGATAGAGGGAGGGTAAATGGTGGGACCTCACCTATGGAGCACATTGCAAGGGTACAAGTCAAATCTATCAAGTGTTGAACACAAATGTCTTAACACAGTCATTAAGTAAATGAGGTGAAAGCTATGTTAATTAGTTGGACGTAAGCACACCAATTTGTACAAAAAAATCAACACATTGATTCCCACAAAGGCATAAATGTTTTCATGATCTATATGTATATGACTTAACAGAAGGGAAAAAAAATTCAGGAAGATGACTGAATAATGAGGTAGCCATAAGTTTGTTTGTTTTAAAGTCTAATATATTTTCATATTAGCAACTAATATGGAACGAATATGCTAATATTGGTAGGATACAGTGATATGACATGTTTCATGAAATTGTTATAATGTGAGTTTACAAGCTCTGTAGTTTTTACATTTTGACTTCTACTTGTGCATATATACATTTAATTCTACATAATGATCACAACTATACGTCAGAATGTTCTACTTGTAATAATACTCAAAAGCTCTGTGAATACTTTGCAGTGCCTATGTAAAATAAGGCACATATGCTAATTTCTATATACCTCATTTATATTAGATGATAAAGACATATAACGTTGCCTGGTATTTCAAAAAAGAAGGAAGTGAGATTGAATTTGAATAAGACTTTGTGGTTGGAAAGTGTCAAAACCAAGCATTGAACTTGAGTCTTTTTGTTCCTTTCAGAGAGCTCTGGGTACCATATACCATTTTCTTTCATCACCACAGTATAGCAGTTTGAGTTCTGTTGTGGACCAGTGACTAAATCTCTTACAGGGGCATAAAGATAAAATACACTATACTAAAATACAAAAGTTACTACTGAGCTCCAGATGTTGTTTAACTAGGACTAAAATAATCTTGTGCAATAGTTCTTTCCAATTCCCAAATCTTCAAGCACCAAATACCTGCATCTCATAAGAAATGCATTGTCCTATTTTATATGTTCAGAGGATGCAAAAACAAAAAATGTAGGCACATTTAAAGAAAGTAAATAAATTGCATTAAAGTTGTACTATTCAATTCATATTTGACTTCTGTAATTTACAAGACATACAAGATTCAATATACAAGATGACAAACATTATTGGTATATATCGAGTATGACAATTTTAATATAGTTTTTTTCCTTTCTTGAAATGTGTATACATTTTTTGGTACACTGTGCTTGTGTGTAAAATATTCTTTTTTCCAAATGGGATTCAGTTGTATTAGAGAAACACCAACTAATATAAAAGTTAAACTCAAACGCATACTTGTTAGATGGTACAGACATTTCTCATCCAAGCCAGAGTATGAAATGGTGTCCTGGAGACCCTGAATGTAAGTGGGTTCTCCCATTATGGTGACCCAGTGTTTTGGTCCCTTCCTTTTCAGGCTGTGCCACCCCTAGGTCTTGCTTCCTCACATGCTATGTCTGAAAGAAGATAAAGAAGACCAAGAAAAGACCAAGAAAAGACACTTGTGAGAACTGTTCTCCCAACTACAACAAGATACAAAGTATAGAGAAACACAGGTCCAAGTGTTTTCTGGCCATAGTAATATTTTTACAAAAAAAGGGAGAACACTATGATCTTATGGTCAGTGTTTCATTGCATTTTATCATATCACTAACCATTCCCAAGTTTCCAGAATCTTACTTTGTTCAGAGAAATAAGACACGACTGTGCTATGCCTGAGCACAGGTGAGCAGTGTGGTGTACAGCTACAATCTTGGAGACCCAGAGTTCAAAGTGTAGTTTAAGAATTGCATCACCTTAGACGTGTCATTAAAATCTGAACCTCCTTTCCTCTAAGTATAGAACTAGTTAACAAAGGATTAGTACACAGAAGGCAGAGTATATGTAAGGTCTGGTAGCCACTCACTCAGTTGACAGTACACAGAATATTTTTTCATTCACTATCTCCTTTGTTACATACAACTCTAATAAGAGCGGTTGATGAGACAGGGTTTTATAAAAAGCAATCTTCTATCAACATGTAGGGAAGTTGTGTGTGTTTGTGTGTGTGTGCGAGGGTTCACATCCTGCTTGTGTTTCTGGTAAGTAGAAAGCTTCCACACAACCCAGACCCTTTTTGTCCTACCTATTATGGGGAAGCAGATGATGTGGTATTTTTATTAAAGATCATGTGGGCAGCAGCCTCACTGCTAGGTGTGTTGTATGTTGTAACTAAGATTCCCTGAGTGAAGCAGGAATGCCATACCCATGTTGTTAATAAAGAATTTACAACGTGAGAGAAGACGACATAGCCAAGAATCAAAAGCAGGATTCTCGGGGCAGTGTCTGTGGCTCAAGGAGTAGGGTGCTGGCCCCATATACCAGAGGTGGTGGGTTCAAACCCGGCCCCAGCTGAAAACTGTAAAAAATAAATAAATAAACTGTTAAAAAAAAAAAAAAAGCAGGATTCTCTGAGTGAAACCACTGTCCCCTACGATGTCCCATCTTCTTCTGTGAATGGCTGCTAATGTGCAGTGGAGTCACATTTCAGAAGTGACTGTGCCTGCTTTTGACGGCAGCCTAGTATGAGTTCTGTGTATCCCTCTCCTTCTGCTTTGACCCATCAAGAATTTCTCTTAGCAAGAGAGACATACACACCTGCGAGCCAAACAAACTCACCTCCCTGTTCAATAGTCTCTCTCGGCCGAGGATCTGTCCTTTAAGAAAAGATATAATTCTGGGCAGTGCCTGCGGCTCTAAGGAGCAGGGCACAGGTCCTAAATGCCAGAGGTGGAGGATTCAAACCCAACCCTGGCCAAAAACTGCAAAAAAAAGAAAGGAAGGGTATGATTCTTAATTTGCTCAATGCTTGGTGTCCCTTCATCTGCTATACTTGGGACTGGGAGGAAGGCTACAAACAAGCATGACTATGTGGCTTTATTTAATCAGATAATGAAAAGGCTGCATTTCAGTACATAGATCATATTATGATGCTTGACCCAAATTGCTTACACTGTTTCATGTTTTTGTAAAATACCATGTAATTTGCCATTATAATCCAATGTAACTTGGTTTTCTCTGGTGGAATACTGAAAATACTGCTGACTTACAATTCTATGGTAATTTTAGTAAGAACTCACGTAATTGGCATAGCAAGATCACTGTTATGCTTATTTTTCCCCAGTGAATCTTGGGAGGGGAAACTCTTGATCTATAGGTTTAAAGTCTCAGGTGCTATCTATGGAGGGGATGACATCTCAATAATCATAACCTGATCTGCTCTGTATTTCTTCCCTGAAATATTCTCTCTGACCAAAGTGAGGAAAAAGCTAATTTTAAAATAGAATAATGTTAGGAATTGGGGTATGCCTGGGACATGCAGGCTGCATTTATGTGGGATGGAAAGGAGCTTACGGCCCCCCAAAGCCCCTGTGTATATTCAGGCTCCCATCTTCATGTGCAGCACAGGACCTAGCTGCCCCCTCCCACTGCCCTTCATCCTAATTGGTGACTCCATGGCCCACTAAGCTTCTTAGCTGCGAAATTTGGTGTCCACCTTCTCTTTTTGCTCTTTGAAAACGACTGCCTTCTCCCTCTCACCGTTTCCAGCCAGCACTGTGGATTGTACCTTATTAGTGGTCGGGTTCTCTCCGCTCCTGTTGTTACTGCCTGAGTTCAGGTGCTCATTATTTCCGGCTTTATTCAAAGTCTCCTTGAAAACTTGCAGACCCATAGAGATAATAGCTTCATTCTTTGAGCCCCAGGCAAACCTGTGCATGCCTTGAGAATAACAAAGCCAGAAAGTGTGTTGGCAAACATCGAAAACAACAGGTGCTCTCTCACGCTCCTCAGTGTGGACCTGAATCCTCACAGGCATTTTGGAGAGGAATCTGGCAATACTGAGTAGCCCCGAAGATGATTATCTCCCACAGCCAGGATGCTCCACTGAGAAGTTACATTTTTAAGAGTAAGTCTCTGGAGGAAAAGTTAATTGCACAGGGAAAAATATAAAGACAAGGGCATTGCAATACTGTTTACAATATCAAAATATAAGAAACAATTCAAGGCCTTTAAACAAGAGAATGTGTGCATAAATAATTATTTTATACAAAATAATAATGAATACATGTGACAAGACATAAACTGTAAATTACTAAGTCCAGACTATTAATCTCAAGTGTGTAAAATACGGAGGAAGAAAAAGTGAGCTACAGAAAACATCAACTACTTCTAAACTAATATCACGTTTGAACAAAGACATACTAAAATATACACAATTTTTGCTAAGCACTTACTAAAAACCCAGCGTTGTTCTAATGCCGTTGCTTTTAGAAAGGAAAAACACAAAATTTACGAGGATATTTGCCTATGACAAGGGAGTTTATGGTGGAAAGGGAGAGAATTAGTTCCCAGAAGGTGCTTCAGATGTATTTCTGGTGCTTATTTTCTTTCTAATATTGTTTACTGCAAGAAGAAAATTTTCTCAGATACTGCCCCAGTGTGATTCAAGCCTTCTTATCTAAAGTCTTTGCTGGCTCAGAATTCACACTTCTGCCACTACTCTCAGAGATTAAAGTTTCCTGAGCATTCCCTTAGTAAAAAGTAACACTTGAGCTAAGATGCACAAATCAAATAATCTTGAGGATAAATAATCAAGAAAAATTAAGAAACAATAAGTATGTTTCATTATCATGTTTACTTTTAATTCAATTGTCATGAAAACTCAAAGAACTATAAACAGGCAAATAAATTATTGTCCACTGGTGAATTTTTAGACCACCATTTATATGTAAAGATCCAGTGAAATTTCTGATCATGTCTTTTTTTGTTGAAAAATAAGTTCTTCAACGTTACCAATTTCTTTAAAGTCTCCAAAAATTTCCTCTAAACTCTATGTGTATACTGAGTTATAAGGCAATAATATCTAATTGGTATTTATGATATGTGGCAAATAAAAATGCATAATTACAGACTTCACCTTGCATAAACAATCACTTTTATGGAAATTGCTCCCCTCTATTAAACAACTAGATGACTAGGAAGAATGGATGAAATGACTCTTTTCCTAATTTGGGTAATAGACGAAACAGAGTTGTGATTTTTAAGAGAAGGAGAATCAATGAGAAAAGCTTTATGATAGTCCTGGCTTGAAGCTGGAGACAATTTCCAATCCAAAGAGCATGGAAGGAAAATCAAAGTCAATATAGACCATTAATCTCCCACAGTTAATGAGACAGAAATTAGAATCACTGTGGCTGAGATGGTTAGAGTTTCTGAGGCAGAACCAAAGGTGGGAGACACTTGGACAGAGAGTACTTTAAGGATCTGTAGGAAAGTTCTTGAATCTTTGGCTGAATACTGGATTCTACATGGATGAGGTGAAATCCAATGATAACAGGAAAAGACCGTGAAAAGAAATAGACTGGACAATTCAGAGAGCCCATGGCTACTGGAAATAGTTGACAGACATACCCAACAGAGTATAGAGACATGAAAATACACAAAGCTTTAGGCAGAGTCCTCCCCAAAATAGAAGTGGGCAGCATTACCTAGATTGAAAGGTGCTTTGATTTGGCCCTAATGAAGCTTGAAAACAAACATTTTATGGGTCAAACTGATTCTACGTAACTTAATGTTATGCCAGAAAAATAGTCATATGAGGACTGAGACAAAACATAAACCCAGCAGTGTAAAATCACAATGCCAATCATCCAGTAAGATATTGCCCGGCATGCTAAGAAACAGAAATATATATTCTATAACATAGAGAAAATAACAGTAATAAAAATAAACATTGAAATGACAGATGATAAATTAAGGAGACATGGTAGTTTATTTAAATTGCACACCAACTTTATGGACATCCTGTATGTACAGCTACTAAAAATATGATATGGTCACAAATGCAGAAGAAAACATTAGCATGATGAGGAACATAATATTTCTAAAATGTAGTTTCAGTCTTCTATATGTTGATAACCAGTTCTCCCAGCACCATTTGTTAAATAGGGGTTCTTTTTCCCCTTGCATGTTTTTGTTAGGCTTACCAAAGATTAAATGATGATATGTGGGTGGGTTCATCTGCCCTATTGCAAAGGATTCTCTATCCTATTGCAAAGATCTATATCTCTGTTTTTGTGCCAGTACTCTGCCATTTTGCTCACTATAGCCTTGTAATATAACCTGAAGTCTGGCAACGTGATGCCTCCAGATTAGTTTTTATTTCTAAGAACTGTATTTGCTATTAGGTTTTTTTCTGATTCCATATGAATCGAAGTACTATTTTTTCAAGATCTTTATAGTATGACATTGGTGCTTGGATGGGGACTGCATTAAATCTATAGATTGCTTTGGACAATCTAATAGATTGTGGACTTTTTAATGATGTTGATTCTTCCCAGCCATGAAGAAATGCTCATTGACTTTAATCATCAGAGAAATTCAAATCAAAACCTCTCTAAGATATTACCTAACCCCAGGAAGATGAGCCCACATCACAAATTCCTCAAACACCAGATGCTGGTGAGGATGTGGAGAGAAGGGAACACTTCTACACTGCTGGTAGGATTGTAAACTAGGACAGCCCTTTTGGAGAGAAGTATAGAGAATCCTCAAAGATCTAAAAGTAGACCTCCCATTTGACCCTACAATTCCATTACTAGGTATCTACCCAGAAGAACAAAAATTATTTTACCACAAAGACATTTGCACTAGAATGTTTATTGCAGCTCAATTCATAATTGCCAAGTTGTGGAAGCAACCTAAGTGCCCATCAACCCATGAATGGATCAACAAACTGTGACATATGTGTACCATGGAATACTATTCAGCCATTAAAAAGATGGAGACTTTACTTTTTTTTTTTTTTTTGAGACAGAGCCTCAAGCTATCCCCCTGGGTAGAGTGCTGTGGCATAGCTCACAGCAACCTCCAACTCCTGGGCTCAAGCGAGTCTCTTGCCTCTGCCTCCCAAGTAGCTGGGACCATAGGTGCCCGCCACAACGCCTGGCTATTTTTTGGTTGCAGCCATCATTGCTGTTTGGCGGGTCTGGGCTGGGGATTCGAACCCGCCACCTTAGGTGTATGTGGCTGGCGCCTTAGCCGGTTGAGCCACAGATGCCGAGCCAGAGACTTTACATTTTTTACATTTACCTGGGTGGAGTTGAAATACATTCCTCTTAGTAAAGTATCTCAAGAATAGAAAAGTAAATATCCAATGTACTCCATACTAATATGCAATCAATATATAAACAATTACATGTTCCTAAGAACAAAAAAAATTACTCTAGTCCAGTTTGGGGACATTGAAGCCGTGGGGGTAGGGGGGAGGATGTATGGCAGGAGGAGGGAGGCATGAGGCGGGCTCTCACCTAATGTGCACATTGTGAGGGTGTATTAAATGTCCCCTGGGGGAGAGGCTCTTCTACAAATGGTACTTGCCCTGGAAGTGAGAACAATATAACCTAAATATGGTACCCTCATATTAATTTGAATAAAGTTTAAGAAAATAAAATAGCCTTGGTGCCTGTGGCTCAAGTGGCTAGGGCTCCAGCCACATACACCTAAGGTGGCAGGTTCGAATCCCCAGCCTGGGCCCACCAAACAACAATGATGGCTGCAACCAAAAAATGGCCAGGCGTTGTGGCGGGTGCCTGTAGTCCCAGCTACTTGGGAGGCTGAGGCAGGAGATTCGCTTGAGCCCAGGAGTTGGAAGTTGCTGTGAGCGTGATGCCATGGCA
>CAUYTI010054275.1:0-18852 GCA_963575145.1 Galago senegalensis
GGCGTTGTGGCGGGCGCCTGTGGTCCCAGCTACTTGGGAGGCGGAGGCAAGAGACTTGCTTGAGCCCAGGAGTTGGAGGTTGCTGTGAGCTGTAATGCCACAGCACTCTACCCAGGGGGACGGCTTGAGGCTCTGTCTCAAAAAAAAAAAAAAAAGAAAGAAAGATTATATTTGTGAGAAAAAAAGGTACTGCTGAAACTGTTTAAAACTTCAACTTTTAGAAATTTTCAAATTTTAAAAAAGTTAAATATTTTTATCACCTATTTTTTTAAACATTTGTCATTGGTGATAGTCAAGAAGTAGAAAGAATTATTAAAATTCTTGATCAATATTTGTATGTTTAAAAATTATGTTCATGGGTGGGACTTGGTGGCTCACACCTACATCTTAGTATATTGGAAGGCCGAGGTGGAGGGATTGCTTAAGGCCAGGAATTTGAGGGTGCAGTAAGCTATGGTCATGCCTCTGCTCTCCAGCTTAGGTGACAGCAAAACCCTGTCTCAAAAAAAAAAAATCATAAAAATTATATTCATAAAAGCCAGATCAAGTTTCTCATTAAAATATTTGAAATTTTACTTGAAAATGGAATATAAATTCAATATTTAGTATATTCTTTCCTAATGTAAAAATGATTTTCTTCACTGAGCCCCATGTGTGCTGAGTGGTGTGCCCCTCCCTGTAGTGTGCCCCTGTGCTCTGCAGAAACCCTTTCTTTATGCCCCATGACGTGGGGGGAGCACTGCTGGGCCACCTCTGCTGCCCAGTCACAGTAGGACGTTCTCAGAGCCATTGTCCCATCTGGTCAGGTCGGGCCAGTGGTTAGTACCACGAAGGTCTGGCTACAGCTGCAGAAGGAAGTTGTGTGTTGTCTGTGGCTTATGACAGTTGTAAGCTATTTCTTTTTTAACACATTTGTCTTTGAAGATGGAAGCAACTTGATCAAAATCTTATAAAATTTTGAAATCATTGAAGTTCAGTGTCAGGTAAAAACTCAGAGTAAGGAACTATATGAGAGGCCATGTGCTGATTCCTCCTCACCTCGTATTCATCTGGTAAGCACTAGATCAGGTGTCCTCAAACTACGGCCCATGGGCCACATGCAGCCCGCCTAGGACATTTATCTAGCCCACCGGGTGTTTTTGCCACTGCTGCCTGTCCTGCTTAGCAGCTGACTCTTCCCGGGGCCCGCAGTCCGGCCCTCCAACGGCCTGAGGGACAGTGTACTGGCCCCCTGTTTAAGAAGTTTGAGGACCCCTGCACTAGAGCTTTTGTGCTGGAGTTAGTTTGCATTGGCTCTTCTGCGCTGGCAGCACCATGTCTCTATTAATGTGTTCAGGCTCCCTGGGAGCTGTGGCTGCCATGTGCTGCTTTTGTGCTGCCGGGCACTGGGCCCAGGGCTGGGCTCATAGAGAAACTCAGTTGCCAAGTCTGATGGCTGGCCTCTGGAGAACAGTCCTCTGGACACCTTAGCACCTTCTTCCCAGAGAAGTAAACTGCTACTTCACAGCCTCACCTTGCAAGGGCCCCAACAGAGAGGGAGGAGTGAGCTATACCCGAGCAGGAATGCAGAGCCTTAGGGTTTAATTGTTCAAAATTATAAGTGTGTTGTTAAATTCTACTCTGAAAATATATCTGATTGTTTTAATGTTAAATTATTGAATTTTTTCAGACCCAAGCTTTAAGTAGAGTTGACACTCTAGGAAGATGGGTAGTTTGAATGTATGGTTTTGGCCACTTTCTCAGCCCCCAGGAGTGTGTGTGTGCACACGCACACATGTGAACCACAGCTCCAAATGTCTCCTCCTTTTCCTCTGATGAATACTCAAGGGGTTCAAGACAGACCTGTCTTCACTTCGAATAACATTTTATAAAATGCCTCCTTTGGAGAAAGAGAATTTGGAGGGGAAGATGAGTGGTAGTTGAAAAGCAACATGCTACATAGGCTTGCATTTGGCCATCTAGTACTGCAGCTTAACAGAGCCTGGCTCAAGGCCAAATTAGATGAAAAGATATGTGTAGTGAAGGGCATAAGGTGGGATTGAAAAGCAAAGGCCCAATCTTGGGGGTTCATGAGAAAGCAAGGGTTGTGAGCAACTTAGGCCCAATGGAGCTCAAGCCTTAGGTTGCAGCCTCATACCACCAAGTACAGCAGTTGCTCACTGCTGAGGGGCAGACACCACCAAGCACTCCCAGAACCAGTGCTAGGCTGGGCATTGTGGGAACT
Organism: Galago senegalensis; assembly: GCA_963575145.1. Classification (NCBI taxonomy): domain Eukaryota; kingdom Metazoa; phylum Chordata; class Mammalia; order Primates; family Galagidae; genus Galago; species Galago senegalensis. The sequence goes on from CAUYTI010054275.1 coordinate 2,225, forward strand.
GCAAGGTCCAGAAGGCATTAAGCCGGCAACACTAGATGCTAAAAATACAAAAATGGCAGCTCCCATTTCTGAGCTCTTAAATCTCCCCAATCTCAAACTGGGGCTTAAGAGCTTGAATAACCCCAAAGGACACATATAAGGGAAGGCAGCACCCCAGTCCAGGTTATAACTTGCCTCAGTCAGCTCCCTCCCTGTCTGCAGAAATGTGTGAAGTGTAGGAGGAAATCTCCCTGAGGCCAAAGAGGCCCTTGAACCTTGAGTAGTGACCTGTGATTCAGAACCCAGCCACATACTTCCTATGTGCTTTGCTGGTTGGAACCTATGACCTCTAACCCAGGGGTTCTCAACCTGTGGGTCATGACCCCTTTGTAACAATGAAAATACTTCCTGCATATCAGATATTTATATATGAATCATACTGCATCATTATGATTCATAACAGTAGCAAAATTATAGTCATGAAGTAGCAACGAAAATAATTTTATGGTTGGGGGTCACCACAACATCAGGAACTGTATAAAGGGTTGTGGCATTAGGAGGCATTAGGAAGGTTGAGAACCATTGCTCTAACCCTTTGTGTGTCTGGGTCTTTCTTTGCTGGTATTTCAAGTCAAGTTTTTTTGTTTGTTTGTTTTGTTTTTGTTGTTTTTAAGGGTCTCACTCTGTCACTCTGGCTAGCTGCCATGGCATCAGCCTAGCTCACGGCAACCTTAAACTCCTGGGTCCTGCCTTAGTCTCCTGAGTAGCTGGTGTTGTGCCTGGGAGTTTCACAAAGACCATACTGCCAAACAAGTTAAATTTAAAGAGGAGTTCTTTTATTGAAGAGGCGGCCAGCGACTGCCTCAGTGTCCCAACATGGGTTTCTGAGAGCAGCCCCGAGTGCTTACCGGGTTGGGTTTTTAAGTCTTGGTCTGCATCCTGGTTGGCACGCAGGCTGTCCAGGTGTATCCGGGTAGGGTAGCAAGTAAGCATTGTACAGAAGCAGAATTTTGCGGTTAGTCATACATCATACATCTTTGTTTTTTTCTTTTTTTCTACCCTTGGTAGAGTGCCGTGGAGTCACAGCTAACAGCAACCTCCAGCTCCTGGGCTTAGGTAATTCTCCTGCCTCAATCTCCTGAGTAGCTGGCATTACAGGCACCCGCCACAACGCCCAGCTATATTTTTGTTGCAGTTCGGCCAGGGCTGGGTTTGAACCCACAACCCTTGGTATATGTGGCTGGCACCCACAGGTGCTGCCCACATCTTTGTTTTAATATTTTCCCCCGTACATCTTAGTTTTAGTACTTTCTACCCCATACATCTTAGTTTTACTACTTTCTCCACATGGTATTGTTTAAAAGTCAGTCTGGGCACAGTTAGTACCTCCTGGTCTATTTCCCAGGAAGTTAGCCAAGCAAGAAACTTGGAATGAACTAGAAGCAAGAAATTAATTAGTACTTTCCCATCTGTCTCGGGAGTGAACTAGACTTATTTTATTTATTTATTTATTTTTGAAAACTTACGGTCCAGAAATTTGCCAGAAGTTAACTGGTAATTTTTCCATTGTAGCCTGATACCTTTCTGTCAGCCTAGGCCCACTAGGCCTCACAATGGGACTATAGGTGCCTGCCACAAGGCCTGCCTAATTTTTTGTAGTTTTTAGTAGAGATGGGGGGGTCTCGCTCTTGCTGAGGCTGGTCTGGAATTTGTGAGCTTAAGGGATCCTCTCACCTCAGCCTCTCAGAGTGCAAGGATTATAGGCATGAACCACTGTGCCGGGCCTCCAGGTAAGAATCTTGAGGTTGTATGCAAAGGCAAGGCAAGTGTGTGTGAGGATGACTGTGGAGAAGCCTGAACCTTCATCAGATCTTCAAAGGGATATGTTAGCCAAGTAGTTATTAATAGTAATAAGCTGGCTCGGCGCCTATAGCTCAACCGACTAAGGTGCCAGCCACGTACACCTAAGGTGGCGGGTTTGAATCCCCAGCCGGACCCCCCAAACAACAAAGATGGCTGCAACCAAAAAAAAAAATAGCCGGGCGTTGTGGCAGGTGCCTGTGGTCCCAGCTACTTGGGAGGCTGAGGCAGGAGACTCGCTTGAGCCCAGGAGTTGGAGGTTGCTGTGAGCTGTAATGCCACGGCACTCTATCCAGGGGGACAGCTTGAGGCTCTGTCTCAAAAAAAAAAAAAATAGTAATAAGCCCTGTTCAGTTGCAGATTGGAGGAACTTTCTAGAGCCAGCTAGGTAGTTGGGACAAAGTTACCGAAAGAATGAACTCACAAAATACTAGCTTTAAAAAAAAAATTTTTTTTTTGTAGAGACAGCGTCTCACTATGTTGCCCTATGTAGAGTGCTATGGCATCACAGCTCACAGCAACTTCTAGCTCGTGGACTTAGGTGATTCTCTTGCCTCAGCCTCCCGAGTAGCTGGGACTATAGATGCCCACCACAATGCCTGGCTATTATTTTTTGGTTGCAATTCAGCCGGGGCCAGGTTTAAACCCGCCACCCTTGGTATATGGGGCCAGCGCCCTACTCACTGAGCCAGGGGAAAACTCTAAAATGTTTTCTTTTAATTTTAACATTGTATCAGGCTTAAGGCAAAGTTGCAAAAGATTACAGAGAATTCTTAGATTCTTCACCCCAGTTACTTTGTTAGTTTCTTCACTCGTGTTCTTGGTGCCTCCATCCCACACACCTTTCCTGAATCATTTCAAAGTAAGTTTTAGACATTTTGCCCTTATTATTTTGGTGTACATTTCTAAAGGCATGGAATGCTCTTAACTAACCACAGTATGGTGATTAAAATCAGTGTGTGTGTTGATTAATTTGTGGGTGTATCTGATGTGTCAATTAATTAACATTAATACCATGCTGTTATCTAATCAACAGATCAAATTCAGATTTTACTAATTGCTCTAATACTACCCCTTATGGCAAAAGAAAATCTAAAACCAAGTTTTACATTCATTTGGTATGCTTCTTTAGTCTTGTATAATCAGGAACTTTCTCTGAGTCTTTCTGAATGTTGATATTTTTGAAGAGTGCTGGCTGAATTGGTAGAATGTCCCTGAATTTGAGTATATCTGCTGTTTCCTCATGCTTCTTGAGATTTGTTTTTGTGGCCTCATGTAGGGTCTATCCTGATGAGAAGAATGTGTATTCTGCAGTAGTTGGATAAAACGTTTTATCACTTTCTGTTAGGTACATTTGGTCTCAAGTGCAGTTTAAGTCTGATGTTTCTTTTCTGATTTTCCATTGACCTCTCTGCTGCTGGAGGTGAGGGGAAATCCCCAAATATTATTGTATTGGGGTTCTGTCTAATAAGCTCAAATAGTTTTCTATGTGTGTGCACTCCAGTGTTGGACACATGTATGTTTACAACTGTTACGCCCTCTTGCTGAATCGATCCCTCTGTCATTTATATAGTGGCCTTCTTTTCTCCTTATGTTTTTTGACTTGAAGTCTGTCTGTTGGACTGAGCTGCACCTGCACACCTTTGGATTCTGTTTCCGGGGACTGTCTTTTTCTGTCCCTTTGTCTGCATGTGCCTTTACAGGTGATGTGTGTTTTTACAGACAGCATATCACTGAGTCTTGCTTTTTAAAATCCATTTAGCCAGTGTGCATCTTTTAATTAAGGAATTTAAACATTTACATTCAGAGTTGTTCTTGATGGGTGAGGACTTAATCCTGTCATTTTGTTTTCTGACTTTTTTTGCATACCTTTGTTTCTTTATTCCTGTCTTATTTATCTTTGTGATCTGATGGTTTTTTCTTTTTCTTTTTAGACAGAGCCTCAAGCTGTCCCCCTGGGTAGAGTGCCGTGGCATTATAGCTCATAGCAACCTCCAACTCCTGGGCTCAAGCAAGTCTCTTGCCTCTGCCTCCCAAGTAGCTGGGACCACAGGCGCCCGCCACAATGCCCGGCTATTTTTTAGTTGCAGCTGTCATTGTTGTTTGGTGGGTCCGGGCTGGGGATTCGAACCCGCCACCTTAGGTGTACGTGGCTGGCGCCTTAGCCGGTTGAGCTATAGGCGCCGAGCCAATCTGATGGTTTTTTCTATAGTTATAACATTTGATTCCTTTCTCTTATTGTGTGTATATCTGATGTGTCAGTAAATTTTATACTTTCATGTATTTTCATGATGGTAAATGTTATCCTTTCCCTTCCAGTTGTAGGACTCCCTCAAGCGTTTCCTAAAGGGCTGGTCGTGTGGTAATGAATTCCCTCAGTTTTTCTTGTCTGAGAAAGACTTTATTTTTTCTTCATTTCTGAAGGATGGCTTTTGTTTCCCTTTTTAATACTTTGAATATATCATCCTGTTCTCTGCTGGCCTGTGAGGTTCTGCTGGGAAATCTGCTGTTAGTCTGAAAGGGATTTCTTGTATGTGACTTACTTGCTTTTCTCTTGCTGTTTTTAGAATTCTCTGTGTTTCTTTAGCATTTGACAATGTCACAATAATATGCCCTGGAGGTACTTTTCTGGGTTGAATCTCTTTGGGGATCTTTGAGCTTCCTGTATCTGGGAAAACAGGAAGGCTTGGGAATTTTTCAGCTATTATTTCATTAAGTAGGCTTTCTATGCCTTTCCCCATCTCTTCTCCTTCTGAATGCCCCAAATTTGAGTTTTTGTTCACTTGATGGTATTTCATATGTTGTATAGACTTTCTTCATTAATTTTTTTTTCTTTTACTCTCACTGGATTATTTTAAGAGACCTGTTTTCAAGTTCAGAAATTCTTTTGCTTGAGCTAGTACAGATTTCCTTTTCTTTGGAGTCTGTTACTGGAGAATTATTGTGTGTTTTCTTTTTTTTGGGGGGGGTGAGGTGTCTTTTTTCCTTCCTTTTTTATGTTTCTTGTGTTCTTAACATTGGTATCTTCCATCTTGCTGCAGCTGCTCCTTCCAATTTTACGGAGTAGCTTTCATAAGGAAAGAGGTTTTCCTGTGGGTGTATCTGTAGTGTTGGATGGAGTGCGGCTTTGGCTGTAGCTCTGGGCAGGTGTCATAGAGTAGTCATCATTTGATTTCTTCAGCTGTAATCAACGTCTAAAGGACCTGTGAGTTCCTCAGTGTCTTTGGCTGTGTTGTTTGTGGAGGCTGTGGTAGGGTTTTGCCAGGGACTGACTGACTTGTGGACCAGGTAGGTGAGTCCTCAGACCCCCATGCAGGGTGCATGCCCAGTGGCAGTGAGTCCCTACTATTTAGTCTTCAGGTCTCTGGGTGGGGCAAGTGGGCAATGACTATGGCAGGTGGCAGGCCAACAGGTCAGTCCTTGGTCATCCGGCAGCTGGCTGGTCATCCAGTAGTATGGTGGCTGGCCTGTGTGGGATATACAGATGCTGGTGGCAGCAGTGGGCCAGGCAGGGTAGTCCTTGGGATCCTGGGTAGCATGCCCAGATGGAGTCAGTCCTCAGACACGTGGGAAGAGGCGGTGGTGGCAATAAGTAGGGCACAGAGACAGAGAACCAGGAGGATCCTCAGGCCCAGCAGGGGACACTGATCTAGAAGTGGACACAGAGTCAGACAGGCCTCACGGGCAGGAGGGGACAGAAGGCCAGGAGAGGACACTGAGCTAGAAGGGGGACATAGAACCAGCAAGTGTCTCAGGGTCAATAGACTACAGATCCAGGAGGGGACACCAAGTCAGGAAGGACCTCAGGAGGGAGCACAGATCCAGGAGGGGACATCAAGTCAGGAAGGACCTCAGGAGGGAACACAGACCCAGGAGGGGACACCAAGCCAAGAAGGACCTCAGAGCCAGGAGGGAACACAGACCCAGGAGGGGACACCAAGCCAAGAAGGACCTCAGAGCCAGGAGGGAGCACAGACCCAGGAGGGGACACCAAGTCAGGAAGGACCTCAGGAGGGAACACAGACCCAGGAGGGGACACCAAGCCAAGAAGGACCTCAGAGCCAGGAGGGAACACAGACCCAGGAGGGGACACCAAGCCAGGAAGGACCTCAGAGCCAGGAGGGAACAGATACCCAGGAGGGGACACACCAAGCCAGGAAGGACCTCAGAGTCAAGAGGGAACCCAGAACCAGGAGGGGACACCAAGCCAGGAAGGACCTCAGAGCCAGGAGGGAACACAGACCCAAGAGGGGACACCAAGCAGGAAGGACCTCAGAGCCAGGAGGGAACACAGACCCCGGAGGGGACACACCAAGCCAGGATGGACCTCAGAGCCAGGAGGGAACACAGACCCAGGAGGGCCTCATATCTAGGAAAGGGCACAGAGCTAAGAGTCCACAAAACTATTGGGTCAGCAAGGGGTACACAGCCAGGAGGGACCTCAGGTTCAGGAGGGACACAAAGCCAGTAGGGGGTCAGACCCAAAGCCAAGAGGGGCTGCTGTGTCTGGAGGGGTCTCTGAGTCAGAAATGGCCTCAGAGTTAGGAAGGGCACAGAGCCAGGAGGGAACACAGGGGTGGTGTCACAGTGCCAGGAGGGGCTACAGAGCCAGGAGGGCTTTTAGGGCCAGGAGGGTACCTAAGATTGAGGTTACAGCTCCTGGAGAGGCCACAGACCCAGGTAAGGCCTCAGAGTCAGGAACGATGACAGCCAGGATGGGCCTTAGACAGGAGTGGCTATAGAGTTGGAGGGGAGGTGTGGGTCACAGAACTGGGAGGGAACACAGCCAGGAGGGTCCTTAGAGCCAGGGAGGGACATGTAGTCAGGAGGGAACACAGAGTCAGGAAAGGCCTCAAGGCCAAAAGGGGACCCTGGACTGTGGTCATAGAGTCAAGAGGGGCCCCAGAGCTAGGAGGGGGAGTCACAAAACTGGGAGGGGCCTCAGACACAGGAGGGGCTTCAGAGCTGTTAGGGAACACACAGCCATGAGTGGCCTCAGAGCCAAGAGTTAACCCAGAGCTAAGGGGATCACAGAGCCAGGAGCTGCCACAGAGCCAGAAGGGGTTTACATAGCCAAAGTGGGAGGGTCATAGAATGGGGGTGGTGTCACAGAACAGGTGGGGCTTAATGCCAGGAGGGACCAAGTCCAGCCCCAGATCAGCCTCATGCCTTGAACCCTGCAGGCTCACTGTCCTGGAGGAGCCTGTCTGAGCTTTTCTCCTAGGGTGCAGACCCTCCCATAAGGGCTGCGCTTTATTTCTCTTCCCCTGGCCAAATCCCAGCCATCTCTGCAGGTGCCCCTGTGGCTTCTCTTGTTCCCAGGCTTCTCCCCAGTCATGGGCCTGGGAGGAGGGAACCTTCTAGCCCCAGGAGACTCAGGGCTTCTCACCTCTTACTGGGTGCCCAGTAAGAGTTGACTGTGGTGCTTCATTGATCTGGCATGTGGTCCCGTTGGGGTGCTCTTCCCACAGCAGGGTGGTGTCAGCAGCGGAGCACCCAGGTCCCCACATGCCCCTGAGGAGCAGCACTGTTCCCATCTGTGACTAAGGACAGAGAAGGAGCCTCCCTTGTTCCTCAGAGAGGGAGGCACCTCCCTTGTTCCTCAGCCCTGTGCCCTGGGCGGTCTCAGGGCCCACTGGGAACCTGATATCCTCTGCTGCTTATGCCTGTTTAGGTTTGGCTTTAGGACTCAGCTGGGGGATTCTTATCCAGAAGCTCTGGTGTTGTAGTTACAGTGACCTGCATACAGGGACTGAACAACCAGCAGGCAGGCAGGTCCTGAAACAAACCTGGTGACAGGGCCATGCTGGGGATTTAGACCAGGTGGAATGTTCATTCCATGGTGACCCTGCCCACTCCCACCTTCCAACTCCCCCCATCTCCCTGCATCATCAGGGCCTCTTGGCACCCAGCCAGGTCTGGGCCCAGTGGGGATATGGATGCAGGGCAGAACAGGACAGCCTGAGGTCTGGGGCCTTAGGACCTGGCTGGCCATGGCCTATGGTCTACATCAGTTCTCCCAAGGTTCCTGCAATACATGAGGTCAGGGCACAGCCTGAGCCTCCAAGCTGTGCTCTTTCTAGAACTTCAAGGTGAATGCTGAGTGATCTCAGGCCCTCCCTCACCTCACTGACCACCTATGAAGATGGCTCACACACTGCAGGGGGAGCGTGTGGGGACAGAGGCTGTGCTGACCCCTCCTCTGCAGTCTGCCATGGGGCAGCACCCGCCTGTTCCCTGCCTGCTGCCTTGCAGGGATTAAGGAAGGAATAGGACAGGATTGTGGCTGGGTACCCTCTTTGGGTGACACTTGGCCCCGAGCTGTGGATGGGAACCCCGTCTAGGACAGAGTCACTGTTCCACCGACAGGCTGCACCTGGAACATGCTGGGCAGTTGTGGGCCACGTGTCCCCTCATCCCAGCATCCCCTGGAGCCCAACAGGCAGCCTGGTCACCAGGTGCCCAAGAGGTGACCTGGAGCCTCCAACCAGACCCACTGCTGTCTTCTTGGGTGTGTTTGCTGAGAGGGGTCTTGCCCCCTGAGTGAGCTCCCACACGGCCTCTGGCCTTACTTGGCAGACAGGCTGGGCCTGCCCGGGAGCAGCCGTGCCTTCACGTCAGGAGTCAGGGAAGGGACTGGCGTGAATGTCCTGCTTCTTGGGACAGGACGCCGCTCAGCCACAGTCCAACGTCCTCTCCTTCCTTCACCTCCCAGGACAGGTGAGACCATGCAAAGAGGGACCAGCCCAGCCCCAGGTAGCGGGACCCCTTCCACAGCACCTGTCCCCACCATTTCCCCTGAAGCATGAGGGCCCCACTTCACAGGTGGCCAACATCAGTATGGAGCCAGCTATGGAGCAGAGCTTGGGGGCTGGGTCCCTTGTGCCCCACAGAGAGTGAGGGCAAGGCCGGCCTGAAGGCTCTACCTTTGGGGCGGGTGGTGGACTCCATGATGGCAGCCTGGTGGCAATGGGAGCCCTCTGGGCAAGGCAGGCAGGTATCAGTCCAGGCAGGGGCTCTCTGTGGGTCCCTGCAGGGCAGTGGAAGCCAGGGAGATGTCTGTGCCCATGGGCTCCATTGAACATGAGGATGGACCTGAGGAATAGCGACCCCTGGCGGGACCCCCTCTCACACGTGGCAGGGTCTGCCAGCCTCTAGAGCCCTGGGCATCAGTGTGCTGAAGCCAGGACCCAAATACCCTGCCCTGCGCCTGGCTGAGAGGGCCATGGGAGCACGTGCCATGTGCCTGGGAGACCAGGGAGCTGCTGGGAGCTGTTGGGGGCTGAGGTGCGATGGGTACAGGCCTCCACTCCTGGACAATCTAGATTCCTACCCATTTGCTGTGCTGTCTCTCCCACTCTCCCAGCAGCCCCGTTCTTCCCCTGGATGTTACTTGCCAATTCCCAGTCAAGGGCTTGGAATTCCCATGTTTTCCTCCAGGTTACCACAGAGACAGTGTTATCACAGCCAGCACTGCCTCTGGCAGGCCTCTCTCCCAGGAGAATCTCAGGCCCACCTATCCAAAAGCCCAATTGCCCCCCTCCATCTCCTGTAGCTCTGAGGGTCCACGGTGTAAGGTTTTGGGAAGGAGCCCACCTCTGGCTGAGCTGTTTTAGGAGAGCTGTGGCTCTCATGTGCCAGTGTGGGGCCTGTGGAGAGAATATGTGTGCAAGGTTGCCAGCAACAAGTGAGCAGCCATGAGGACTTGCACAGACAGGCTGAGCCACTTGCTCAAGATGGCATGGCTGACAGGGGCCACCCTGCCTGAGCAGGGCTGAGAAGCTACCTGTGCTCTGGGGGCAGCAGCGTGGGCTGGCTCCCCACCGTCTGCCTCTGGTCCTAGGTCAGCACAGCTCCAGCTCCCGTGTGCCGATGGCTCTCTGCTGGTCTCTGCACCTCTCTCCATTTCAAAGGTGCGGTCTTTCTCATAGGATCTATTCACATAGAAGTAATCAGGTAATCTCACAGTGGATAATCCAGGAACTGCATGCATCATACATATTAAGCCTCCGTGGTGGCCCCTCCCAGGCCTGTCCCCAAATAAAGGCTGACCCCAGGTCTCTGCTGAGTTACCAGGATTCATCTCTACAGCAACAGGAGTGCTCTCCATGGGCCAGGCGCTGAGTGCTGTCCAAACATCAGCCTATGGGACCTGCACAATAATTCGATGAAACAGGCACAATTACCTCATTAAAATGAGTTTAATGAGGTTAAATAATTCTCCATATTCAGTTAGCAGCAGAACCAGGATTTGAACCCAGCTTGGCTGACTCCCAGGCTCCTCTCTCAACCGCACACCAGGCCATCCTCAGGTGGTGTGATTTGAGATGCTCAAGAATTCCACCAGTCTTTCCTTTCCTCTCAGAGGGTTGCGACCCCTTTGGACCATTGGAAAACACATCCTGTAATTATTGTTACAGTTATGAAGTAGCAACGAAAATAATTTTATGGTTGGGGGTCACTACAACATGAGGAACTGTATTAAAGGGTCATGGCATTAGCAAGGCTGAGAACCACTGAACTGCATTCTGTGTGTTAGTTGACTGACCTAGAGTCCTGTGATGCTCCCCATCACCTGAAGACCAGGGCTAAGCAAAGTGGGTGCTAGTGGTGGTTGTGTCTACATTACATTACATTACATTACACTGGCCGGTGAGTGACAGCTGAGTACCATTCTTGTGGGTTTTTATAGTTATTGAGTTTGGGGTATTTTTAACTTTTTAGGCCACATGATTGTGATTTTTGTAGTGAGATGATGAACTGTAGGCAGCACTAAAAATGTCTTCAGGCTAAAACAGTTGCAGTCATTCTCCATGACATAGAGTTCTGGGGATGGATGGTCTGCCAGGGTGCCGTAACACAAGGCCTGGACTGGGTGGTTGACACAACAGATTTCCTCCCAGTTCTGGAGGCTGCAAATCCAAGACAGGGTGTCTGCGGGTTTGGCTTCTCTTGGGCCTCTCCGCTGGCCGACTTACAGGTGGCCACCTTCTGTGTCCTCACGTGGTCTTCCCTGGGGCTCTGTGTGTCCAGATTTTCTCTTGTGAGGACACCAGTCCAATTGGAATAAAGCCCCTCCAATATCCCCATTTTAACTTCACCACCTCTTGAAAAGCCCTGTCTCCAAATACAGTCATATTTTTGGGTACTGGGGCCTAGGGCTTCAGCAAAGAATCTGGGGGGGACACAATTCGGCTCATAACAGGGCCTTGGAGGGAGAACACTTTCTCTTCAGGCTTGTGTTCTGATTATGCTTCTCAATTTCTGCAAGCAGTCCCATTCTTGTTGATAGATTTTCTTTTTTTACCTCCTACAAACATTGCTATTTTACTGTGTAGTGCAGAAGGTGGGTAGGCTGAATTCCCAATGGGGCTGTCAACCCAGGGTGAAGCATTTTGGGGGGCCATCCCCATACTCCTAATTGAGAAGAAAGGAGTCTGAAGATGCCCAGTCAGGAGAATGTCTGGGTGACTACCCCTGCATGGGGAAATCAGCAGTGCAGGAGGGCTGAAACCATCAGTCAGTTAGATTAGGGAAGCTAGGATGGCTGCCTGAAGAGATGAGACTTGCTCTCCCCTCCCCGCTTCCTGCATTATCTGGACTCTTTGGATGTTCTTAGATCCCTGTTTATCCTGCCATTACCCTATGCCTAGAGGCCATACTCTCCTCTTCCTCATTTTTAAACCTTGACTGCTGTGTATTCCTGCATGTTTACTCTACTGCTGTACCCAGTAAAAGGCTCCTGAGATGCAGGACTGGCACTGCATCCTTTCAGGCTGCTACTTGGCACATGAAACGGTGTATCCCCCTTCAGGCTTCCAGGTTTTATGCTATAAGTTTGGTGTAAAGTCTCTTGGTTTTTCTAGTGCCATGTCCCTTGCTGACCACCATCCCAGACTGGGGCCATGGGAACCCAAGACTGTTGAGTGAAAGAGTCAAAATTCAATTTTTCCAAATAGATATCCAATTGGCATGGCATCTTTTGTGAAAAATCACTAGGTTTCTTATTGATCAAATATTCTGTAGATATGTAGGTCTGTTTTAGAAACTCTTCTGTTCCACTGGCCGCCTATTCTTGCACAAACAATACCCTGTCCTAATCACTGTAGCTTTATAATATGTCTTAATGTTGTGTGATCTGTGTCTTTCCACTTTGTTCTTTTTTTTGAAGATTGTCTTGGCTATTTATGGCCCTTGACTTTCCACATAATCAATTTCTATAGAACTGGGATTACATAGAAACAATTGATTAGAGAAATAACATCATTGCTATATTGAGTTTTCCATTCCTTGAATATGGCTCACCCATCCATTTATATATGTCTTATTTTATTTTTATAAGTGGATTTTTATTTTGTTTCCTGAGTAGAGACAGTCATTAGATTTTAGTGTTATTATATTTTTTATGTTATTGTAAATGCTATTAGGTTTTAAAATTTTAATCTAGTAATGTTTTCTTAATCTAAAATGTATATTTTCAATTTTATTCCTAAAGTAAATTTTTAGGACTTTTAGCTTGACAATGATTTTTTTTTCAGCATTTCAAAAATATCTTTCCATTGCTTCTGGTTTTTATAATTCCCTTTGAGAAGTCAGCTATTTATTGTATTTACTCTTCAGAGTTCAATGTCCTTTCTGTATTGTGCCTTTAAGATTTTCTCATTGTCTTTGATGTTTAGAGATATAAGTAAAGTTTTCCTCCTTTACTTTTTCTTTGTATTTATCCTATGTGAGGTTTTTAGCACTTTGAATCTGGAATCATTCATCAAGTTTATGAAATTATCAGCCATTTAATTCATTAATTTTTTACATATACACCTGTTTATTTGGTTTCCACTTTTTGCCTTCACAAAATTAAAAAGGCTTAAAATTTAATAACAATAACAATGTTTAAGATAAGGACTAGAAACAAAAACCTCGTGAAGAATGAATGAAGGCTCGGCACCTGTGGCTCAGCAGCTAAGGCACCAGCCACATACACTTGAGCTGGCAGGTTCGAATTCAGCCTGGGCCCACCAAACAACAATGAGGGCTGCAACAAAAAATAACTGGGCATTGTGTAGTCTCAGCCTGTAGTCCCAGCTACTCGGGAGGCAGAGGCAGGAGAATCGCTTGAGCCTAGGAGTTGGAGGTTGCTGTGAGCTGTGATGCCACAGCACTCTACCCAGGGGGACAGCTTGAGGCTCAGTCTCAAAAAAGAATGAACAAAGATAACATTCAGAACAACATTCAGAAAAGAAATCAGATGATTGCTGCAATGAAATGTTGAGCAATAATAATAATGCAAAAAATTTTTGTAACATTCACATTGTCAGATATGAGTATGTCTATCATAGAATACTTTGACTCTGAGGTTCAGTATGGAGTCATCAGTTAACTTCTTCTTATTATTTTTTTTCCAAAGTCTCAAAAAATAGACAACTAATATTTATAAATTAAAATAAAAGATAATTTCAAAAAACAGATCACCAATTTTATTTATTTATTTATTTTTATTATTTATTTATTTATTTTTGCAGTTTTTGGCTGGGGCCAGGTTTGAACCTGCCACCTCCGGTATATGGGGTCAGCTCCCTTCTCCTTTGAGCCACAGGAACTGCCCCTGCCATTTTATTTTTAATCTTTATTTTTTACCATTCTCTTTCTCCTTTCCTTTTTGATACACAGTTACTACATGCTTTTTCTTTTTATCATGTCTCTTGCCTTATTCTCTGCACTTATCATATTTAATTTTCTCTGTGATTCAATTTAGATGATCTTTTAGACCTTTATTTCACTTTGTTAATTTTTATCTTCAGCTCCAATGACATTAAATGCATTGTTGATATTTTAATTTTTGTTACTGAATCTTCTAGTTTATTCTTTCATAGTTCTCTATTCTCTGTTGAAATTCTCCATCTTGTTTAATTTATCTAACATACCAGTCACAGTTTAAAGTACATGTTATGACTCATAACAACATCAATTTTGGGATCCTCTCAGAGTCTGCTTTTTTGTTTTGTTTTGTTTTTCTCTTGATTTTTTAGCAGTACTTGTTACTTTGCATGTCTGGTTATTTTTATTGAATGGTAGATACTATAATTGAAAATTGTAGAGAATATTTGCAATTCTGGTTGCTCCTACCTTCCTCCACAGAGGACTTATTTTTTATTGTAGAAGGTAGTTATAGTAGGTAATACTATATTTGGGATTTCAAATATGAATTTTGGGGAGGGCATAACCATTCATACTGTAACATCAGCCTCTCAGCTACGTTTGAGGTGGTAAATGCCTTCAGGAAAACATCCAGTTGGATTTTCCTTCTCTTCAGACAGTTTTTCCCCTTAGGTCTTCGATTAAGGTCTCCATGGTTCAAACAGATGTTTTCCATATATTTTTCCTCCTTTTCTAGTTATATGACTTAGGAAAATTGGTCTGAAATAAGCTATTCTGCTATTGCTAAAGGTAAAAAATAGTCTTCCTTGTTTTTACCTTGTCAGTGTATGGACTTTTGTAAATTCCCTCTTTCTTCTGAAGATGAGGCAGTTTCTTAGTTAATTTATTTTAAAGGTCATCTCACAAACACTAACCTCCCATCCTTTGTCAGTAGCACAAAGGCCCCATGAAAGTTCCTAGTGCATAAGAGGAAGAAACAAAATGTACTCATAGGTGGGAGAAACGTCAAGGGCACAAGGCAGGACCCTAAACACCTGGATATTCAGAGTGGGAAGGAAATGCTTCTGTGTAGCAAGGTCAGAAGAACTTACAGAAAAGATGTGCTTAATCTTGTCAACCTAAAATAATCAGAAGGTTCAGAATGGAGTTTAAAGAGAGATTATTCAAGCACTGTATTTAAGTCCAGCCACCAGGAAAGCAAAGATGCTGAAGAACGGATGTCAGTGTGGGAGTTTGGGGTTGTACAGACAAACGTAGGCAGGCTTGACAGAACTTCACCGGCTTTCTGTGTAAGGCTTTATGCAAACTACAAGGACCTGATTAGCTGAGTAGTCTTTTTGTTTCAGGAAACGTATATGTAACTTTCCACACGGAAGATATAGTCATGGGGTCCTGGGAGCCACCTGGTCTGAAGTGGAGGATAATAAAGGAGGAAGTTAACTTATAACAAAGATCAGTGATTAGAAAGGGGAAGGTTTGTCTCCGGTTTCTTCCGGTCATTTACAGAACAAGAACAGTGAGGAAGAGAGTTACGCTGTAATCTAAAAGGCAGAGTTGGAAACATGTTATGTAATTAATTCTCTAGGTCTTAACTTCCCCTTTAGTGTAATAAAGTGACAGGGTCCTGAGATTTTATTTTCTTATACAAACTGAACCTTAAGGATAAGTAAAATTTTGGTGGGTTGACATTGTAGGGACAAATATTTAAAAATGGTACTTGAAATTAAAATCTTTGTTTAAGTCTACAGCCATGAAAGCCAGACCAAGATTTCAGACTTTTGTTTGAAGTGTTCCTTAACAATGAAATACTTTTTCAAAAGAATTCTTACTTAAGGAACTATCTGTAATATAGAAAATATAAGGCCGAGTGGCTCTGAGTGAATGAAGGGGGTGGTGTCATGACGGCTTCTCTCTGGTCACTGCTTCACCAAACCCAGTGCGCTGGATGGAGAGAAGAGGTGTCAGTCTTGGTGTGAGAGGGAGCTGGCAACATTAGAGAAGGGCTGACCGTCCTGAATCTGACCAGGGGAGCCTTGCTACCTCCCTCCCTTGTCTGCAGTGGAAACGGTTCTCTGTCCCGTTCATTGCCCCCAAATTTCTTTGGGGAACAAACATGACCATGTCAGTAAAACAATGCCAGGTTTCCAGCAAGCTGTTCAACAAGTCCTACTGAGGGCCACCGGACACCGGGCCCTGTGTGTGAGTGGTGATTGGCAGCAACCTGATAGGGTCAGCTTTATACGAGTGTTGATGAGTCTCTCTGACCAGATAGCAGCCCCAGCAGTGGCAAAGAGGACAAATCACTGGGAACCCTATATACACCAGGTCCCTATCACTACTTCTCCCCAGGAAAAACAAATCCACCAGGACTCCTTTTGTTTTGCAGATAAACCTTGAACTCCTCCCTACCCCCCACTTACCTTCCCTCCCTCCTAGCTCTGCCCATCAAATCCATCCATTCTCCAGGCTTTGGTGTCTGCAGATATCTCTCCTCCTGTCTCCTGGAGACAGTGGCCTCTGCCCATGTTTTGGGATTGTACCATGCAGCTCTGTCTGATTGTGTATGACAACATGGCCTCACATATGGGGTCTGGTGTTTTCAATGGTATCAGTAGTTCTCAGCTCAGGCTGTGCATTACAGCATGTGGGGGACCTTTACAAAGGCTCATTGCTAGGTACCAGGGAGGCCACAGGACTTCTCTGTCGCCAGGTGCTTCCAACTGTACTTGTTGGGGTCTTCCAGAAGTCAGATGGTTCTTGCATCTGCTAGGCAGGATATGTGTCCTATGGCAACTGGGGCCTGGCAAGTGAAGAGGAAGAGGACAGCTGTGGCCATGAGGACTGTCAACTCCAGGTGAGGCCTGCAACCCTGGGGACAGGCAGGCAGGGGAGGGTGAGGTCTGGGGATAGGCAGGCAGGGGAGGGTGAGGGGGGCAAGGGAAGGTGAGGTCTGGTGATAGGCAGGGGTGAGGGGGCAGGAGGGTGAGGTCTGGGGACAGGCAGATAGGGGTGAGGGGGTGCAGGGGAGGGTGAAGTCTGGGGATAGGTGGGCAGGGATCAGGGGGGCAGGGGAGGGTAAGGTCTGGTGATAGGCAGGGATGGGGGGGCAGGGGAGGGTGAGGTCTGGGGATAGG
>CAUYTI010054276.1:0-11040 GCA_963575145.1 Galago senegalensis
AAAATGGCCAGGCATTGTGGCAGGCGCCTGTGGTCCCAGCAACTTGGGAGGCTGAGGCAGGAGACTCGCTTGAGCCCAGGAGTTGGAGGTTGCTGTGAGTTGTGATGCCATGGCACTCTACCCAGGGGGATAGCTTGAGGCTCCGTCTCAAAAAAAAAAAAAGAAAGAAAGAAAATAAGTGTTGGTGAGGATGTGGAGAAATTAGACCCTCATGCATTGATGGTGAGAATGTAAAATAATGCAGCTTTTCTGGAATCTGTCCACCAGATCCTTAAAAGGTTAAGCAGAGTTGCTGCATGACCCAGAAATTACATTCCTAGGCACACACTCAAAAGAATTCAAACAGAGACTCAAACAGATGCTTCCAAGCAACTGTTCACTACAGGATTATTTTCAATAGCCAAAAGGTGGAAAAAAGCCAAATGTCCATTAACAGATAGACAGATAAACACAATGTTTACAGTAAATTGGAATATTATTCAGCCAATAAAATGAAGTTCTGATATATGCTACAACATGGAATACCTTGAAAATATTATGCTAATGAAATAAGTCCAACACAAGAAGACAAATATTGTATAAGTCCACCTATATGAAATATATAGAATTGGCAAAGTTATAGAGAGAGCCAGACCAGATTTTACCTAGGTCTTTGGGAAGGTGGAAATGGAGAGTTATTGCTTAGTGGTTATAGGGTTTCTCTTTTAGATTATGAAAAAGTTTTGGAAACAGCCGGTGGTCAGCCAGGTGTGGTGTCTCATGCCTATAACCCTAGCACTCTGGGAGGCTGAGATAGGTGGATTGCTTGAGCTCAGGAGTTGGATATCAGTCTGAGCAAGAGTGAGACCCAATCTCTACTAAAAATAGGAAAATCTAGCCAAGTGTTGTGATGGGAGCCTGTAGTGCCAGCTACTTGGGAGGCTAAGCAAAGAGGATCACTTGAGTCTAGGAGTTTGAGGTTGCTGTAAGCTGCAATGACTCTAGCCTGGGGCAATAGAGTGAGACACTGTCTCAAAAAAAAAAAAAAAGCTAGTGGTGATGACTGCATAACATTGTCCATATGATTAACATCACTGACTTGTACACATAAAATGGTTAAAATCACATATCATAAGTATTTTACATATATTTTAAGACAGAAGATTCCAAACAAAGGTCAATTAACTAATAGAAGGGTGAAAAGGAGGACAAAAGAAATAAAGAAAAGATGGAAGAAACTGAAAGCAGCTAGGAAGATGATAGACATTAATCCAAACATACCAATAATTATGTTAAATGTGAATAGTCCAAATGTACCAGTTAAAAGTCAGAAATTATCTGATTGGATAAAAAAAAAGCAAGATGGTATCATATGCTGTCTACAAGAAATTAACTTAAAATATGTAGAAACAGATTAACAGGAAAATGAGAGAAGGATATATGATGCAGACACTAACCAAAAGAGTTGAACTAGCTGTTACTTTCACTCAAAGCTGAGTTCAAAATAATGAAAATTTTTAGTGGTAAAAAGGTACATTACATGATGATAAAGGTGCCAATTTTTCTAGAAGATATAATAATTCTAAATGTGTATGCAGGGATCAGAAATAAAAAAATTGCTAGTGCATCACAAGGAGGAATAGCCAGTTGAGCCACTTCCATTTCTACCCCTTGATTTCTGGACCTGTAAATCCCAGTATGAAAAACAATACCATATATAGGATGCTGATCTAGAGCATAATGAGTATCCTGGGGATACCGCCCAGCACTGCAAGATGTTGTGACCTAGCTGGTACTGTAATTGTGTCTTCAAAGGGCCATTCCACTGTGCTATTAAGCCAACTGCTTCAGAATGAAGGGGAAATCACACAATCAGTGAATTTCACGAGTATAGCTGATTGCCATACTTCAGTTCCAGGAAGTGAGTTCCTGGATCAGAAGCAGTGCAGTGTGGAATACCATGATGGTGGATAGGCATTCTGTTAGAGGATAGTTTTAGCAGAATCACTGCATGCAGGCAAGGCAAATCTGTATCCAGAGCATGTGTGTAGTGTAGTAAGAACCAAATACTGCCCCTTCCATAATGAAAGTGGTGTTGTAATCAATTTGCCACCAGGTGGCTGCCTAATCACCCAAGGGGATGGTGCCATGTGAAGGAGTCAGTGTTGCTCTCTGTTGCTGGAAGTTGAGCACCAAGCAGTGGCTATAGCCAGGTTGGCCTTGGTGAGCAGAAATCCATGTTGCAGAGCCCATGCATTGCCTGGGTTCTTACCACCATGGCCACTTTGTTCATGAACCCATTGAGCAATGACAAGAGTAGCTGGGGAAAGAGGTAGACTTGTATCCATAGAAAAGGTTATCTTAACCACTTGATGATTAAATCCTCTGATGATGAGGTCACCCTTTGGTGAGCATTCACATAGGACACAGATATATTCACATTCTTTGCACATTCAGTGAGTTCTAGCCACACACCTCTTCCCCTAGATCTCCTCATCACCAATTTTCCAATTATATTTCTTCCAAATCTCTGATCATCCATCAAAGCCACTGGCCTCATCTCATCAATCTATAGAGTCTAACCTCTAGCCATTTCTCTTTTTCAAGCAAAATGAAATTCCAAGTACACTGTTCAAAATTCTTCTCACTTGAAACTGTACCCACACCTTTCACCATTAACTAAGTTAGACTCTCACTAGACATTTAATAAAATATTTTTTTTTATCATTTTTGAGGACATGACACATTTTTATTATTTGTTGCTTTGCATGCAAGAACACAAAGTACTCAATTGTGATATGAGAACAACTTATGACATGGGACATGGTGGGGTTGAGGGAATCATATAAGGTAGAGAGGAATGGACAGAGGAAGGCTAGAGGTTCATGGTGTTTTTCACATCTCTTTTTGCACATCTCTTTTGGAAGGAACACATTTATATGAAGGACATTGCCTGACAAGTTCAATTAGTGTAACCTGGTTCTTTATACCCTCAATAAATCCTTAACAACAATAATAATGATAGTAATAACACCTGCATCATGAATAACTAGAGTATATAAACTCCCCCAAGAAACAGTAAACAAGATAAAAAAGAAAATGTCATTCCCAGACAAATGGATGAAATGTCAGAAATAGAATTCAGAATATGTGGAATGTAATTTAGAAAATAATGATGGAAAATAAGATGAATATAATGAAGGAAAAGATAAAATTTTAAATACAAATAGTAGTTCAAATATTGTCTCATGAAATCAATAAATTCAAACACAAAATCACTGAAGATTTGGACATAATAAGAAAATAAATCCCAGAACTTAAGTAAATGAGACTGTTATTTAAGGAGCTTCATAATAAAGTATAATCCCTCAGTAATGGAGTTGAGCAGGCAGAAGAAAAGGATCTCTGAAGTTGAAGGCTAACTTTTAAATGTTCCCAAATGCTCAAAAAGACAGAGAAGTAGATGACAGAAACAGATCATTTTCTGAGAGAAGTATGGGACCACTCAAAAGGAGCAAATATTCACATTATAGAATTCCCAAAGGAGAAGGGCATCATCCTAAGGGCACAGATGCTCTTCTCCAAGATATAATGGAGGAGAATTTACCAAGCATGGTAAGAAATACAAAAATTTAGATAGTAGACTGTTTCAGAACTCAAATAAAGCATTTAATAGACACATTGTAATTAACTTTGGCAAAGTTTTTTTTTTTTTTTTTTTTTTGAGATGGAGCCTCAAGCTATCCCCCTGGGTAGAGTGCCATGGCATCACAGCTCACAGCAACCTCCTACTCCCAGGCTCAAGCGAGTCTCCTGCCTCAGCCTCCCAAGTAGCTGGGACTACAGGCACCCTCCACAATACCCGGCTATTTTTTGGTTGCAGCCATTGTTGTTTGGCGGGCCCGGGCTGGGGATTCAAACGAGCCACCTTAGGTGTACGCGGCTGGCACCTTAGCCACTTGAACCACATGCGCCAAGCCAACTTTGGCAAAATTAATAAGAAGGAGACAATTCTGCAAGCAGAGTTGAGAAAGGCATTATGTAGTAAGAGAGAAATGTTAGAATGACTGCAAATCTTTAATTAGAAACCTCTCAAGGCAGAAGAGGATGGTCATCATTCTTCACTCTCCTAAACAAAATAACTTTCAGCCTACAATCCTGTATCCAGCTAAACTGAGTTTCAACTGTGTTGGAGAAATCAAATATTTCACTGATATACACAACTTGAGGAAATTTGCAATAACTAAACCAGCTCTTCAGGGCATTCTTCATTCAGATCAATTCAGATCGTCATTCAGATCAAATTCCCATAATGACCAGCTCAATGTTCTACCACAAAAGTAAATTTACTCCAAAATTATTGAATAAAACCTAATTCCCATAATAATAAAACAAAAATATGCACTGTACCTTTGAAAAATACGACACTTAAAACAATAATATGACTGTCAGTTCTCTCAATTCATGTGAATGCCTTACATTGTAGAAAGAGGCAGTTGTTGGCTGACTACATACAAAGCCTCAGGCCAAATATCTGTTGAATTAAGAGTCTCATTTTACCTTAATGGATAAAAATGAGGGTGAAGGGATTAATATCTGTGATGCAACAAATGGCAAATGAGAGAAAAGCATGGGATGCAATCTTATTTTCAGGTACAATAAGTTTTAATCCAATAAAGACAATGAAAGATAAAGATGGTCACTTAATGTTTCTTAAGGTAAATGGTCAACATTAAGAGACTGCAGTTACTAACATTTATGCACCCTACTAGAATGCTCCTCAATTTATAAAGGAAACTCTAATAAAAATAAACAATTTGATATCTTCCAGCATTATAATAGATTGAGATTTTAACAACTCTTTGCAATTCTTGATAGATCTTCCATGAAAAAACAAATAGAGCAATGTTGGAATTAAACTTGACCTTAGAACAAATGAACTTACTCAACATCTACAAAACATTTTATCCTAACAAAACTGATTATACATTACTCTCATAAACCTTTGGATCATACTCTGAAATAGATCATATCTTAAGACACAAGTCTAAACTCAGCAAATTTAAAAGTATGGAAGTAATTCCTAATATCTTCTTGTATTATCAAAAAATAAAATTTGAACTCAAAAGCAACAAAAATGTTCACCCGCAAATTAAGCCATGGAAATTAAATAATTTCGTGTGGAATGATAGTGAGGTCAAGATGAGATTAAGTATGAAATCAACAAACTTTTAGAACAAAATGCCAATGAAGACACAAATTATCAAAATCTATGAGATCCTTCAAAGGCAATCCTAAGAGAGAAATGTATAGCATTGGAAGGCTTTATAAAGAAAACAGAAAGAGAGAAAGTCAGCAATTTCATGGGTCACTTCAAGTAAATGTAAAAGGAAGAATATTCTAACCCCAAACCCAAAAGAAGAAAAGAAATAACAAAAATTATAACAGAATTAAATGAAATTGGAAACAAAAGAATCATTCAGAAGATCAACAAACAAAAGCTTGATTTTTTGAAAGATTAATAAAACTGATAAATCTGTGGTTAATGTAACCAGAAACAGAAAAATAAATCTCCAATGTCTTCTATCAGAAACAATGAACAACTAACATCAAACAACTCAGAAATTTAAAAAAAATATATATCGTTAATGATTATTTAAAAAAAACTATATTACCAGAAATATGATAATCCGGAGGAAATGGACCAATACTTGGAATCATACCTCCTTTTCTGACTCAGCCAAAGAGATTTTGGAATTTTGAGTAACCCTATATAAAGCACTGAAATAGCATTAACTATACAATATCTTCCAACAAAGAAAAGTCTCAGACCAGATAGCTTTACATTAGTATTCTAGCAAACCTTTAAAGAGGAACTAGTGTCTAATTCCTCTAATACAGTAGTTCATAATTTGTGGGTAATGACCCCTTTGGTGTCTGTTTCATATCAAATATTTAAATTATGATTTGTGATAGTAGCAAAATTACAGTTATGAAGTAACAAAAAAATAATTTTATGATTTGGAACCACCACAACATGAGGAATAGATTTTAAAGGATGATGGCATTAGGAAGGTTGAGAACCACTGCTAAGAGAAGGTTCTGCTGTGTCTATTCTTGTTCCACCCTCCACTTTACATTATACTTTTATCTTTTTTCACTAGAACTAGAAATAACTTAGAAGATTGGATCTTCTGTTAATCACTGTTTGATGTGTTGCTTGAGAAATTTTAATAACTACAATACAGGCTTGGTGCCTGTATCTCAGAACCTAGGGTGCCATCCACATACACTGTAAATGGTGGGTTCAAATCCAGCTTGGGGAGGCAAAACAACAATGACAACTACAACCAAAAGTTAGCCAGGCATTTTGGCAGTACCTGGAGTCCCAGATACTTGGGACTCTGAGGTCAGAGAATCACTTAAGCCCAAGAATTGAAGATTGCTATCAGTTGTGACACCACAGAACTTCACCTAGGCTGACAACTTGAGTCTCTGTCTCAAAAAATGTAAAAAATAAAAAGTAATTACTTTAAAAAAGGTTCTCCAAAACATCAAAAAAGAAAGAATACTTCACAACACGTTCTTTAAAGTATAAATAGCCCACAGGTTGGCTTACTTGATACAAAAACTCAGGCCAGATATCTGTTGCATACAAGAATCTAATCTTAAAGAATAAAAATAGACTGAGGGTGAAGGCTGGACATCTACAGTACAGGCAAATGGAAATCACAAAAAAAACAGAGGTTGTAATTTTATTTGCAGATATAATAGGCTTTAAACCAACAAAGGTAAGGAAACATAGGGATGACTCATTCATATTTGTGTAGGAATACATTCAAAATTAAGAGATTTCAATTATTAGCATTTAAGCACCCTGCCAGAATGCTCCTCAGTTTATAAAGGAAACCCTAACAGACATGAACAATTTGATATCTTCCTGCAGTATAATATTTGGAGATTGTAACACCTTTTTAGCAGTATCAGATAGATCCTCCAAGAAAAAACTTACACAGAAATATTGGACTTTAACTCGACCCACAACAAATGAACTTACAAGACATCTGTATAAAATTTCATCTTAATTAAACTTAATACAATAATTCTCATAAGCCCACTGAATTTCCTTCAAAATTGATCACATTGTAAATCACATCCACAAGTCTAACATCAAGAAATTTAAAACAATATAAATTATTCCAATTATTTTTTTCAGACTACCATGGAATAAAGGTTGACTCAACAACAGGAATCTTTACACTAAAACAAAGTTATGCAAACTAAATAACTTTATGTTGAATGAAAGCAGGGGCAAAGTTGAGATTAAGCAGCTCAATT
Source organism: Galago senegalensis (assembly GCA_963575145.1). Taxonomy (NCBI): domain Eukaryota; kingdom Metazoa; phylum Chordata; class Mammalia; order Primates; family Galagidae; genus Galago; species Galago senegalensis. Next base: position 7,318 of record CAUYTI010054276.1, read on the forward strand.
CATTATTGCCAAGTTATGGAAGAATCCCAAGTGCCTATCAACCCATGAATAGATTAATAATTTTTAACAGCATTAAAAAAATGAAGATTTTAACTTTTTTATGTTTACAAAGTTGGAGCTGGAAAATATTATTCTTAGTAATGCATCTCAGGAATAGAAAAGCATATACACAATGTACTCTGTACTACTGTGAAACCAATTTATAATCACTCATACTTGCATATGAAAAATGAAACACAACTATAGCCTTGGATAAAGTGCGGAAGGGGAGGAAGAAGGAAAGGGAAGGAGGTGGGTCAATAGAAGAAAGGTTGGTAGGGGAACCATATCTATGGAACATATTGCAAGCACAAGCCGGATCTATAAGGTATAGAGCATAAAAGTGGTGAAGGCTATACTGTTTAATAGGAAGTAAGATCTATAAGGTACAGAGCATAAAAGTGGTGAAGGCTATACTGTTTAATAGGAAGTAAGAATTCCAATTTGTACAAATAATCATCACACTGAATCCTATAATGGCATAAATATATTTATGATCAATGTATGAAAGACATAATAAAAGAAAAAGAAAGAAATCACCAAAATTTTGGAATAAAATGATAATGAAGATACAAATCATCATAACCTGAGACATCATTGCAAGATTTCCTCCCAAGAATGGAAAGAGAGAAAATCAACAACTTAATAGTTCGTCTCAAGCAACTGGAAGGGGAAGAGCATTCCAACCCCAAACCCAATAGAGGAAAAGCAATAACCAAAATTAGAGTAGAATTAAATAAAATTTAAAATAAAAGAATCATTAATAAAATCAAAGAATCAAAACAATATTTTTTGAAATGATTAATAACATTGATAAACCTTTGGCTGACCAGAAACCCAAAAGCAAAATTTCTACTACCATCAATCAAGAATGATAAAATAAGAACATATACCTCAGAAACTGAAAAAAGTCATTACTAAATACTACAAAAACTCTATGTAGAGAAATATGAAAATCTAGAGGAAACAGACCAATACCTGGAAGGATTCCACCTTCTTTGATTCTGCCAGAAAGAATTGGAAATGTTGAAAAGACCTATATCAACCAGTGAAATAGCATCAACTTTATGAAATCTCCCCAAAAAGGAAAGGCTGTGACCAGATGGCTTCACATCACAAATCTACCAAACCTTTAAAGAGGAACTAGTACCTATACTTCATAATGTATACTGCATATATATTTGAAAAATGTATAAAAAGAAGGAATCTTTCCCAAGACATTCTATGAAGTAAATATCATTCTTTTCCCCAAACTATGAAAATATCCCAACTTTCAAAACATTATAGATCCATCTAATTAATGAATATAGAGGTAAAAATATTCAGTAAGATATTCAAAAACAGAATTCATAAACATATCAAATAAATTATACACCATGACCAAGTTGTTTCAACGTATGTAAATCTACGAATATAACACAAAAAGAAATATAAACATCAGTATATATGTAAACATAATATATATATTAATATATATATATATATATATATATATATATATATATATACACACATACATACATAAACAAAATAAAAAGAAAGACCATATGATTTTCTTAATTGATACAGAAAAAGGATTGATAATATCCAGGATGCTTTCATGATCAGAATACTTAAGAAAATAGTCTAAGATAAGTCTTTACTTAAACTTATAGGAGCCACCTTCAGCAAGTCCACAGCCAATATCATATTGAATGTAAAAATTGAAAACATTTCCACTCAGATCCAGAACTAGGCAAGGATGGAAATTTTCTACACTGCTGTTCAACATAGAAATGGAAGTCTTAGCCATCACAATCAGACAAGAGAAGGCCATTAAGTTTATCCAAATGGGGTGAGAAGAGATTAAACTCTCACCCTTAGCAGATCATATGAATTTATGCCTGGAAAACTCCAGGGACTCAACTACAAAACTCTTATAAGTGATCAAGGAATGCAGCATGGTCTCAAGATGCAAAATCAATACTTACAAATCAGTACCTTTTATATATACCAACAATAGTCAAGCTAAAAATGTAGTCAAGGACTTGATCCTTTTTACAGTAGTGCCATTGAAGATGAAATATTTGGAAATTTACCAAACAAAGGATATGAAATATCTCTATAAAGAGAACTATGAAAGTCTGAGAAAATAAAAAGCTAAAGATGGTAACAAATGTAAAACATACCATGCTCATGGCTGGAAAGAATCAACATTGTTAAAATGTTCATAGTACCCAAAGCAATACACAAATTTAATGTAATCCCTATTAAAGCACCACTGTCATGTTTTAAAAATGGGGAAAATAGTTCTTTTTAATATGAAATCAGAAATAAATTTAAACATTCATGACATTACTCAGAAATAAAAACATATCAGGAGGAATGACCCTTCCAGACTTCAGGCTGTATTATAAATCTATATTGATCAAAACAGCATGGTATTGGCACAAAAATAGAGTGGTAGATGTATGGAAAAGAATAAAGAAACAACAGATGAACCTAATCACTTATTGTTATTTGAAGTTTGATAAGCCTATTAAAATAATACATTGGGGGAAAGATTTCCTATTTAACAAATGGTGCTGAGTAAATTGGCTGGTGACTTGAAGAAGATTGAAAACTGACCCACACCCTTTACTATTGACAAAAATTGACTTTACCTGAATAAAAGATTTAAACTTAAGACATGAAACAATAAAGATACTTGGAGAAAGAATGGAAGAAACACTTTAAAAAACTGGCCTGGGAAAATATTTTATGAGGAGAACCTCCCAGGCAATTGAAGTAACACAAGTAATCAAAGTAAAAGCTTCTGCATAGCCAACAACACAATAAGTAAAGTAAGGCAGCCCTCAGAATGGGAGACAATATTTCTGTGTTATGTTTCTGACAAAAGTTTGATAACTGGAATCCACAGAGAAGAGGATCTAATTAATAATAAAAGAACAAGTGATCCCATTTCATTGTGGGTAAGAGATTTGAACAGAAGTTTTTCTGAAGAAGACAGTTACTTTGGACTACAGATACCTGAAAATAATTCTGATCATCTTTTATCATCAGAGAAATGCAAATGAAAACCATTTTTAGATATCATCTAACTCCAGTAAGAGTATCCCACATGACAAAATTCCAAAACTACAGATGTTGGTGTGGATATGGAGAAAGGGTAACACTTCTGCACTGCTGGTCAGAATGCAATGATACATTCCTTTTGGGAAGAAGTTTTGACAAAGTTAGGGAACTAAAATTAGACTATTTTACTATTTACTATTTTAGTCCTTCCATACTATTGTTATTATGGAGGGTTATGATCATGGCAGTGATGTCATAATGGTGATATTATTCAGTGTGATGATGAAAGCAGTGTCTGTGAAGCCATAATGGTGGTATTAAGAAAGGCAGTGATAATGGCAGTGATGTCATAATGGTGGTATTATTCAGTGTGATGATGACGAAGTGGCTATGATGTCATAATGGTCTTATGAAGGGTAATGATGAATGAAAGTTATGTCATCTTGGTTGTATTATTCAGTGTGATGAGGAAAATATTGGCTATGATGCCATAAAGGTGGCATTATGAAGGGTTATGATAATGGCAGTGATGTCATAATGGTGATATTATTCAGAGTGATGATAAAGGAAGTTGTTGTGATGGTACTGATGTCATAACGGTGGTTATTCATGGTAATGTTGATGTATGTG
>CAUYTI010054278.1:0-17165 GCA_963575145.1 Galago senegalensis
TACACCTAAGGTGGCGGGTTCAAATCCCCAGCCGGGACCTGCCAAACAACAATGACAGCTGCAACCAAAACATAGCCGGGCGTTGTGGCGGGCGCCTATGGTCCCAGCTACTTGGGAGGCTGAGGCAGGAGACTCGCTTAAGCCTAGGAGTTGGAGGTTGCTGTGAGCCGTAATGCCACGGCACTCTACCCAAGGGGACAGCTTGAGGCTCTGTCTCAAAAAAAATAAAATAAAATAAAATAATAGAAAGTAAAATTCCAGGCAAACAAAAAACCCCAAGACAAGTGTGGACTTGCTGACTTTCTTAGATATTTTTAATGTCATAAGTGATGCTCCTTGCTACTCCTCAGCATCCCTGGTAGCTTGTTTGAGATGCAGACTCTCAGGCCCCCATTTGAGTCTGCCTTTGGATAAGATCCCCACTGGATTCATGTGCATATTGGAGACACTGCTCTGGAGCACACGTGTGTGCCCATATCCCAAACATGCAGAAACACTTCCACAAGCTAGTTCATTCCTTAACGGCACCTTGAGTGTCCTCCCTTATTCAATCATGTGTTCGTCCTTCTCAGCTGTCTCATTGGTGCTTTATATTGATCTTCAAGTGGATTGAATATGCTCAGTGATTAAACTTTGTACTTATTTATGTTGGTTTTTTGTCTTTTGAGACCTTAGGAATTTCAATATTGAATGCAATTGTATGATGAAACTTGGGAATTGGTTAGTATGTAGTTTTTTTGTGTGTATCCCAGTGGGAAAAAGAAACTCATTCAAGTTCATACCCAGCTATTGGTGAAGCCAGGAGTTGGATCCAAATTTGATGATATTTTAGTTCTGCTAATGCTCACCAATTCCCTAATTGTTTAAGATGCCATAATCTTAAGGAAAAAAGCTTTCTGGTACTCCTGGGACTTGTGTGTCCTCCATCAAATACTACCTCATGGTATGGCTGGACTCCATTAAAAACATTTTAAAAAAATGTTTGAAGATCAATTTTGATGCACATGAAAATAAGCAGAACTCTTATAGAACCCTACCAGAAGCAAGAAATTATGAGTTCATGTGTGTATGCATTTGAGAAAGATTTCCTTGTGTGTCCACATGTGTCAGGCACTAGAGATGACAGTCCTGTGTGTATGGAGCCTCTATAGGGAAATACAGAGTTTCTACAATTCTGATATTGAAGCAGTGGACTATGTTCAAACTCTGTATCACTGTTGGTGAAAATGAGGATCAATTGATACAGTGGGAACAGAGGAGAGGAAACCAAGATGCACATCCCAGCAGGAGTGATTTTTGAACAGGAGACAAGCAATAGAGCATGCTTTGTTGAAGGCTTGTGGGCTGAGCGAGGTGGAGATGTGACAGCCTCCTCGTGCTGTTCCCAACCAGCAGCCCTTTCTGACACCTGTCAGGCCTTTCATGGACCACCAGACAGGAATATAATGCAGGTCTAGGCTTAGCCGTGGCCTTGGAGGTAAGGTGGAAGAGACAGGCAATCATAAGACTTGTTGTACTGTACCTTGTGGGCAGTATGAGGCGACATGGCTAATATCCAGCTGCAGGTGGGGACCGTCCCACACGTGTGCACCCCCACTCAGGCCTCTTCCTTAGCCTCCATCTGCCACGTGGGTTTGCAGATGAGATCCCATATCCCTTTACACTCTGAGGGATGTTTGCCCACATTTATTTAAAATCCAGGTTAAAGGAGATGGAGAATTGCAATGCAGAATTTTTGGATGGAATGCAGAATCCCCCCCCATTTCATAGCAATATTTAATAATAAATGCTTGACCAACAGATAATTTTAAAGTTGTACAATAAATTTTTTAAAATGTTCTGATTTTTCCTCTTTACCAGAAGAAAAAACATGAACTGACGAATTAACAATAGAAAGTTAATAATTATTAACTATAACTTAATAATATTTATAATTAATAATTATTAACTTTCTATGTTAATTCGTCAGTTCATGATTCTGTTTTAATAATAGAAAGTTAATGGGTGGCACCTGGGGCTCAGAGGAGTAGGGAGCTGGCCCCATATGCCGGAGGTGGCAGGTTCAAACCCAGCCCTGGCCAAAAACTGCAAAAAAAGAAAAAAAAAAGAAAGTTAATAATTTCAGAAAAAAAGACACATCCAGGCAAAGTAGTCAAGGCTATTTGTAAAATGCAGTGTTACAATTCTACTATGAATAATGAGTTGACTGCAAATAAATTACTCTCAAAATTTTTTCAATATGACAAGAATATTCAGAAAAGCCAGGAAACATCATGTCTTTGCTAGAGTATTATTCTGTTCCTAAGGAATAAGGCTTCAATGACTGTGTAATTGGAAGAGCTCACTTCTCACCAAGTTGCCCTTCCCAAGGTGTAACTGCAGAATTTTGGTATCAGCAGGGTAATGCGGAAGATTATTCATCCCTGGCATTTTCCTGCCACTTTCTCTGGCATTCAGGGAAGTGAACTACATCTCAGTCTTCTCAGTAGAGGGAGAAATGCAGAAATCTGTGCAAAAATGAAGTGGCAGTGGAATGGAGAGTTTGGGGTGGGGAATGATGGACCTGTGATGGGAAATGAGGTGACAGTCAAGGCAGCTTGTTTGTAGCTGCGGGTCCAGCAGGTGTGGCAGTGGGTGAGGTGTTCCTGGAATTCAGCTTAGAAGGAAGCCCCTGCACTCTGTGTTGTTGGGAAGATCGGGTCTCCAGTCTCCAGATGGAGGAAGGATGGGGCACCTGCAGGGCACAGACATCCTCCTCTGCTCTTCTCCAGGCCAGCAGAGGGTACTGGTTGGCTCGGTGTCATCTCCCAGGTGTTTGCATCAGGAGCCCACGCCTGAGACTCTGGGTTACAAACCTTCCTTACTCCCTTGCTCATGGCTGCAGAGGAACCACATTGATGGTGGCTTTGTCCACAGAATGAACAATGAATCAGTGTCAGCCCTGGGCAGGCCTTCTGGGCACTTCTCAATGTCTGCATAGCCTGAGCTGAGTTTGTCAGCAGGATAACATGGGCCTGCAGCCCCGGCCCTTAGTGTGCTAGGCACTTCTCTGCAGCTGTCAGAAGGGGGGTCTATTTTCTGGCATCTTTAGCCACATGACTCCCTCTCTGAGGATGGTTTTGGGAGCCATATGTAGTCGCTATTAAAGCCTTGTCCTTTAGTTTCTTTGTCTCTACTTGATAGGGCTTGAGCACATGTACCAAGAAGCGACACCAATCACCTCTTTATTCCCTGCTTTAGTGAAACCATAGCTCCTACTTGATCAGGGCAGTGTTCAGGGCCAGCTGATGAGCAAAGCCACCAAAGGGGCTACTATAGCTTCTGGAAATACTGTGGGAAATACTTTCGCTGTAGGGGGTGATTCTGCCTTTGCCTCTTAAACAGGCAGAGTCCAATTAGGAAAACAGACCACACCAGTTATTTCAACAAAGGGAATTTAACCTTGAGAATTAGAGCTCAAGTCATAGAGGACCTAGGTCTGTACCAGTGGATACCAGAGTGTGGTACCAGACCAGCTGGATAGTATCACCTGAGATCTTGTTAGAAATGCATATTCTAACTGAATCAGAAACTCTGAGGGTGGGGCCAGCAACTGTGTTTTAACAGTCTCCAGGTGACTTAGATTTGAGAGCCACTGGTCAAGGTTATGCATGTACTTGGAGTTCACCACTTCCTCAGGGTTATCAGAGCCTGTAAGCTTAGAGAAGGGACCCTCTGGAGCTGGGGCCTAGACCTCTGAGAAAGGGTGCTGGCTGGTGCTACTGGTATCCCTGAAAGTAGATGGTGAGCCTGGCTCTGGGGTTATTGGGAGAAGCTGGAAACTTCACTGCTGTTGGGACCAGGTGCCGTGACCATGAAACACTATTGCTGGGTTAGGCTGCTAGGAATAGGAAGTGCGCAGGAAGGACTCCCTTCTCCCTCTGCAGGCTCACTCAAGCTCTCTGCCCGCAGAGCCTCACAGTGAGCCACTGGCCAGATAGAAATGAGGTTTGCAGCATCCTAGCTCCAGCATCATGGTGCAGAGCAGGGAAGGGTGGGCTGGAAGTGAGAACAGCTTCATAAACCAGCACAGCAAGTATCTATCGAGTTCCTGAAGCCCTAATTGGTCATTCCATCAACAATTAACTACTTTCAGAGTGCCAGGCACTCTGATCAAGTCCGGGGACAGAGCAGTGAACAGGACGGGCAAAGGCCTTGGCTTCAAGGTGCTTCCATCCTGGTGGGCAAGAGGGAAGCAGACACTCAGCACAGAAGCCACTGCTGCTCCCATGCTTTGTCCTCTTGACGCACCTCACTCAGCCCATGGATGGCAGCACTGTGCTCAGTGTGTGAATGCTAACACAGACTTCTCACTCTGATGGTGGGCTCCCCCAAGAACTGGTGTATAACATATTTTATTAAAGCAGGAGTCCTGCCTGTCCCAAGTAGTATTAACCATTTCGCTCTTGGCCTGGAGAGCAGCCTGTGGCTACCTGGACATAGAGCACTCTGCTCCTGAACCATGGGCTATATTTGGATCTAATCACTGGCCAGGCTGATGTGTAAACTTGCTTGGCCCTCTCTGGAGGCAGGGAATCAAGCTGGCAATTCTGTACTCTCACCAGATACTGAACAACCAGGAAGGGGTGATTCCTAAGTGGTTGAGTTTTGCACTCTAATCCAGGGCTCCTGTATGTCCAGACCTCTCAGACAGCCCAACAAAGCTGTGAATAAGCAGAGGTGACTACTCTGTGTCTGGAAAAGCAGTTGAGCCCACATCCTGAGAGGTGGCACTAAGGTTATCCGTATTATAGCAAAAATAGTGTTGAAACCAGGTGACCTGTCTCCAGATCTTTCTTCTGGCATTAAGGTTGCATTTATGCTCTGGAGAGAGTTTGTACAGAGAGAACATGCTCTGAGCTCCTCCTGGTCTCTCAAGAAGCATGGAGATGGGGTGATGAGGCAAGTCCATGTGATGTGAGGAATGGGTAACCCAGTCTAATAATTACAACTTCATTCCTTGGGGTAGGGATCTAGGAAAGCTAATGAAGGGGAAATATCCTTCCTCACCCCCTCCTCTTCCTGGAAAACTCGGCCACGGCCCTTTAATATAGTTCCTGTGGGTTGCAACCCACAGGTTGAGAACCGCTGCTCTAAAGGAAGCTTAGAGTAACTCTGGAAGGAGAATTTATTAGTAGGATTTCACAGCTGAAATCTTGTTCTGTTGGAGAATGAGAATGAATCGAAAGTTGCTGGGAGGGACCAGAGCCAGGGTTGATGAGAGACAGCTGGCTCTTTCCTGGCCCGGGCCTGTGGGGGAGTGGGCCCTGGGGAACCGCTGGGGGGCAGGGAAGGGGGGTGGCTGAAAGTATTACTCCGGGCTGATCAGCTTTTCCATCAACATGACATCATTCGACATGGCATGGACACAAGCTGCCAGAAGGAAACACTTGAAGATGTGAAATGTGCTGTTGGGGGAGGCCCTAATCAGAACCAGCACCCTCCCTGGTCTGACGGAGCTGGCCTGGCTGGCTTGCATTAGGGGCGGCTGCGGGCAACCCTCCCAGGGCCTGGACCACTGAACCCAGCGAGCCAACTTGCTGCTTTGCTGACATGTCGTCCGCTTCTTAGGGGCTCCCTTCCAGCACTCTTGGGTGGGTGCAGTTTAAAACTACTAGTTGTGCTCAGGGCTTCAGAATGGTCTGCATTTCTTCTTGTCTACTCACGCAGGCAGGGTTTCTTATTACAAATCTTGCTTTCTTCTAAAAGAGAGAGTCTGATACAGAGTTGACCTCTTTGTGGGTAAAATTTCAAAATACATTTAGATCAAGGAGAAGCACTTAGTAGGCAGCTCTAGAGATGAAATGCTTCCAAAATGCTTGTGCTTGGTGAATTGAGTAAGTCAGTGTGTCTATGATTATGTACTGTAAGGTTTTAGAGAAACTAAAAGGTGAACATGCTGGCATGCTCACAGTCTGCATGGAGGAGGGTTGTCCTCAGCTGGTGGGCTATTTTTCCCCTCCCTGGAGCTATAAGAGGGACATATATTGATTGGGTCAGTGATTCTTTAGTGAGATGGAAATTTGGAGGAACAAAGTTGGTGTTTGTAAAGTACTTAGCATAGCGCTTGGCACATGTCGAAGGTTGAATTAATTCCTTTTTTCCCTGACTTGCCCTGTGTTAATTTGGGCTCTTCCCAAAACAGAGCCTGAATGAGGGATCTGGGCACACATTATTGATTCAAGGGTGACCCCGGGAACACCTGGAGGGAAAAGGCATATTGAGACAGGCAGGGAAGGCAGCTGGAGTAGTCAGGGTTCTCCAGAGAACCAGAACCCAGAGAGAGGTGGGGTTGAGATTGAGATTAGTTGCTGGGTTTTCAGGAATTGGCTCATGAGACTGTGGGGGCTGACAAATCTGAATTCTGCAGGGCAGGCCAGTAGGCTGGAGACCTAGAGAGCTGATGTTGCAGCTCCAAGGTAAAGGCACCTAAAAGCAGAATTCTTTCTTTTTTGTGTTTGTGTTCTTTTTTTTTCCCTGATTAATGTGTGGGTACATGTGATTAAGTTATATTGTTTGTGCTTGTAAGGTAAAGTCAAACAGTTGAGTCCTTCACCCAGAAAGTGTGCCATCTACCCTAAATTAGGTGGGAACTTACTGAACCCCCTCCTGCCAGAATTCTTTCTTTTTGGAGGGAACCCTTAGTCTTTTAATGCCTCCAACTGATTGAATGAGTCTCACCCACATTATGGAGCGTAATCTGCTTTATTCAAAGTCTATTGATTGAAATGTTTTCATTTAAAAATGCCCTCATAGTGACATCTAGATTGATGCTTGACCAAACGTGGCCCAGCCAAGTACACACATAAAATTAACCATCACAGCAACCACATGGAGGGCGTATTACTGAACCAATTACCACGGTAGATGGCTAGAGCTTAATCCTGCTGGGAAAGCCTGAGAGTCGGCATAGAACATGCCTCAGAATTATCCTGCTCACAGGGCAAGGGCTTCTGCCTTATGGAGGGCTGCTCTGAGGCTTGAGTTCCCCAGCACTCCTGACCCACTCTGCACGTGGGCAGAGCCTCTAGAGAAAGCCCTCAGGAAAAGTGATGTAGGTGCTGGAAGCTGCACGTTGGGCTGAACAGCAAAGAAATGGTAAAAGATAAGAGGATGTGGGTGGGGGAACAATACCATCCGCTTTATCTTCCTGTGTTCATTTCCACCAGGTTTTCTCTAAGCTCGGCTAGCTCATCTCTGGCGAGGTAGCTCAGTCCTGCTGTCCTTTCCATTATCACTCTTCCGGAGGGAAGCAGCTCTGGTCTCTCAGCCGGGGAGAAGGCTGGTCTAGGCTGACTGGTCAGCAGCTGCCAGCACCACTGTGCTTCAGCCAGCCAGGGCCTCTGGCTCGTCCTCCAGCAACATTCATCTCTAGCTGTGATTTTGCTAAACAGAACTTAATCTTTCTGACTCTTAAGCTTTTGCTCAGGGAAGCTGTGAGGAGTAGAAAGTAAATTGGCCAGAGTTTTGTTCTAGACCAGAGGTTTTCAACCTGTGGGTTGTGACCCAGAGGAACTGTATTAAACGGCCGTGACATTAGGAAGGTTGAGAACCACTGTTCTAGACCTTTGTACTTGTATGGATCTGCTGTCTGTGCATTCAAAAAATAAAAAAGTGAATTTCTGGTCAAGTAATGAAAAACATGCATCAAAAACCAGTATGGTAGGACTAGCCGGGCACAGTATGGTAGGACTAGCCAGGCACCAGAGATGAGGAGAGTTTTAGGTTTGGCTCTTCGGTGGATGACTCTCTGGCCTGGAGCAAGTCTTGTTCCCTTTTGAAGTTTCAGTTCTCTCATCTTATAAAATAAAGGTCTAGAACTGTGGTCTGTAGGCCGCCTCAGAGCTTTCAGTCTCTGGGTTTGTCCTGGTTGCTGCTGCTGTCCCCATTGCTTTCTGTGTCGAAGCACTTTCCTGTATGTGTTCTGTTCTTCTTAAGAACAGATCTCCTGAGATTATCCAGATCCCGGGTTCCTCCTGTTGACACCACCTTGCCTTGTAAGTCAGCTGTTTGCTGGAATAAACAAGCTGGACCAGACTTGCCCTTACTGACCAAGAATCTGCCAGCTTGGCACGGCAAGATCCCTGTGATGGCAGAGGCCCAGGGAAGCCATTAGAGGCATCAAAATATGCCCTGTGGCAGTCGCAGAATGTCTGTTCAGATCACCTTCCTCTCTCCCTGTTCATACCTCCTCTGCTGGCTGGTCCCTTTGATGTTATTAAAAGCCAGAGCCATCTCTGCTGCCTGGCTTTACTTACTCAATGGTCAGCAGGATGGGGCTGCTTTGCACTGATGCAAAGGCCAGGCTTCCAGGAGTCATCTGGGTCAACTGCTTTAAGGACAGAGGTTCTTGCTGCTGTCTCACTTTAACAATGACACATGGCCTGGAATTCCCAAAACAGCTAAAAAATAAAAAGGGGTTGGAGGGGGCTGACCTTTCTGGCATAGAAAAGCAGTGAAAAAGGTCTATTGATACTAAAGCCACATTTACCTATGGAAACACATTGCCTTACCTTTAATTATAGATTCTGAAATGATGGAGGTGAGAGCTTTTGGATCATCAAATATGCCTTTGCTATTTGGGCGATCTTTGGTTTCTCTAAGCCCCAGACTGTGTCACTGCAGTTCTGCCATCTGATATGACACATTTGGGCAGGGGAGAGGAGTTATTCTTTGTAGGAGAGGACCTCAGTCCACACCCCACCATGGTCTTAGTTTCATTAAAAGGCTAGGCACTGCAAAACGTTCAGTCACCACACCCCACTACCTGGGTATAAAGGCAACCCCAGCCTTCATCTGAGGGTCTGTGTGTATAAGCTCTGTGAAAGTGGGAGTTTTTGCCTGGGTTGTACACTGATGTAGCCTCTGTGCCTACAACAGTGCATGGAATATAGTCAGTATTCAGTGAACCATGAAGGCACGCAGTCCAACTGAGCAGCATAGAGCACAATAGCATTGGTGAGTTAAAATTACTGGCCATGATGCCGCCCTTATGTTGGGCATATGTCACAGTGCTTTATAGAAGTCAGTATTACATGAAGGCTCCATAATTTCTATATCCTCTAGCAACGTTCTATAGGTTTGCTGGGATGTTTGCCTGTCAGAACGCATGTTGGGTACAACTAACTGCTGATGTGCATACTGGTGACTCAGTTGATACTGCAGGTGTGAGGCTTATAAACTAGGGAGAGCCATGAAGTGTGACACATGGAGTGTCACTGGGAGGGCATAGGGCATCCTGGTTTTCTCTTAGTTCTGTGAGCATCCTGGCTGCATGCCTCTCACTCGAGGGGCTGACTTGGAGCTGCAGTCCTGCGTGCGGTGGAAGGCTAGGGATCCTATGAAATGTGCACGTGCTCCTGGGAGGGGAGCGGAGGTGTCCTTGTCACAACGTATCTGTCTTTGCTGATGTTTTGACCTTTCATTTGTTGGCAGGCCTGAATTACGTGCTGACGGCTGATGTGGCCAAAAAGGAGAAGGGCCAGCTTCCCAGAGTCTACTTTGTGTTGCTGGGAGAGACGGCGGGTCAGGTCACAGAGAAGCTGCAGCTGACTCACGCAGAGGAGATGTGTCGTCACTATGCGGCCCACGTGAAGGTCAGCCTTCCTCCTCTTTATCCTCAAACTTTGATCTCTGCAGATGTTCACTTGGAACCAGTGGAAACCACTTTTATTATGCATTATGTATACTCTGAATTCCAAAATTTTAGTTCTCAAAGAGGATAATATGCATTTCTTCTTCTTTTGAAGTTGGCTTCTGACAGCCCTTACTGTGTGGTCTCAGCCTCTGAGGAGGGTTACGGAGGGTTGCTGGGAGACCAGTGTTGGTCCCTGACTCTGACCAGCTCTTTTAGGAGGTTTTTCATCTGCTCTCTTCTGTGAGGCCCAGTAACATTCTCAAGGAGAGCACAGAAGCACATGCCTCCGTCTGCAGTGATGCTGGGTCACACTGCACCTGATGCCTTTCTCAGTGGTCCATAACACATCAGCTTACAGTCATAGTTCAGGGATTTTAAAACTGGTTAGACTAGATTTTTCTCCTGTGATTACTTCTGCTTATTTTAGGAGTGCATATTTTGGCCCCTTTCCCTGCTCACTCTAAATAAACTTTCAAGTATTTTTCTCCTCTTGAAATTATTTGTTAAATACACTTTGCTGCTAATTTAGGAGACCAGGCTCTGATTAGCTACAGAGTGGTCCCTGCCCAGGCTGACACTGATCAGCAGGGTAGAAGTTCTGGATGCAGCAAAAATGGCCAGATGCTGACCAAAGGGCAGAGTCAGAGAGCCAAGGAAGTAGAAGAACCCATGTAATCCAGGCCACATGGGGGATGGAATAAATGTGGGTTTCGGAGTCACACAGACCCAGTGTGTATCCAGCTGGATGAGTATTTTGACCTCCCTGTCTTATCTGCATCTCTGAAATGAATAGTATAACGCTTACTTTGAAAGGTGGTTGTGAGAATTAAACATTGTGTGAAGAATTTACTCTAAGACCTTGCATGGTGTCTGATAAATGGAAAGCATTCAATAGTATTATTATTTGGTTGAGCTGTACATCATTGCCAATATTCTATAATAACATTTTTTTTTTGGCTTACAGAAATGGCAATTCGTATCGTTCCACCTAATATCATTGGCTAGTGGATTTATGACCTCTAGTTAAAATAGTCTATAGATTGGCAGTGAGGCGTCATTCTATTATTATATTATTAGTGCCAGAGCAGGAGAATGACAGCTGCTTCTAGATGCTTCTGGGCTGTATATAGAGAAATGCCCCACACATGCATGGCACTTGGCCTGGCCCAGAGCCCCTGAGTCCTTGCCACTGAGATGCTTTCCAGTAGGGCTGGGCTGTGTCTTCTGCCAGAACTCGTGCTGGGGCCTGCCCAGACCAGCTGCCCTAGGGCTTGGGGTGCTGGGCCATTTATAAAGCTGTCCATGCTCCTGTTAAGCCAACTGACCCTGCCCTCCTCAGTCTTAGATTACTCTGGCTTGTAGGTCCCTTTGGGGAGTGTAAGGCTTCTCAGGACAGGCTCTATGGGAACACCAGGTTGTTGGGTGCCTGGGCTTGGTGTTTTCACACTTGCTGGGCACAGGGCATCTTCTCTTGGGTTTTCTTATGCTAGGTCTGTTCCACAGATACATTCCTTTGGGGTTCTATTTAACTTCCTGCTTTGGCTGAGAAGTTGCCTTTTGTTGATAGTTACCAGGGTGCCCTGGCTATGAGATAGGGCCACACAATGTGCGCAGGCCTTTGCAGAGTACACTCAGGGAGTGGCAATAGTGAGGTACAGGCTAGAGGGAGGGTTGTTTCTATGGTGGCCTCTGAGTGTTACCAGGGAAGAGAAGGGCTGGTACTTCCTAATTCCTAGGGTTACCAGATTCAGCAAGTAAAAATATACATCTTGCAATTAAATCCAAATTTCAGCTCAATAGTGAATGACTCTTGTGAGTATGCCCCCAATGTTGCATGGGCTGTACCTATACTAAAAATGCTTTGTTGTTTATCTGAAATGCAAGTTTAACTTGTCATCCTGTTGGCAGGTTCAGCTCTATTGATTTCCCTCCACTCCACAAGTGGCACTTCTCCACTCAGGCAAAACCTGACTGACAAAAGAGATTGAGATGATGGTCAGAACAGTTTGGAGGTTGAGACCAGGGCTCCTGATTGTAGCCCTTTACATGATTATTTAGGTTGTTTTAGGGAGAGCCAGAGAACAGGTCTGCTTCAGTGACCTGGGACCTGGGGCACTTTGGATAGAGTTATTGCGTTCCTACATTCTCATGCAAGGAGATGGAAGCAGAGGGACACACCAGGAAGACACATACCTCTGAGGCTTCTCTGATTCTGGAGGCAATGTTGCTGGTAAGGAATGCTCAAGGTGGCTGGTACTTCACAGACTTGAGGTACATTTGTTTCTACCACTTGCTATGCAGGCCATAGCAGAGGACAGGGCGACTGGCAGAGTGCACCAGTGAGGACAAGCACTCATGAGCAGGCTCGCTACCTGCAGGTGGCACAGCTGGCCCAGGAGGTGGGAGACATGGCCTATAGTTTATCAGCCAGGGCTTGTATGGGAGCTGAGCAGGCAGCAAGGATGGGAGAAAGAGAGTGGCAGCTGGGCTGCCTCCCAGAGCAGGGCCTGGGAGCCGTTGGTCAGGGCTGAAGAGCAAGATGCGGTCTTTAGTGCAAGTGGAACTTTCTCAGTGGAGCTGGCTCTCAGCTTTACAGACAAGTCAAAGGAGATAAATAAAAGCGTCTGGCTTATCACACACCATATGGCTAGCAGACAGTGAGGCAGGCATTAGGGGCTGGGTGTGTTTTGTTTAGGCTATCTTTAGGTATTTTTTTTTCCTTATTCTTTAAGCCTATTCCAATCTTTTTTTTTCCCTCTCCTTTTCCCTAGAAGTTTTTATTCCATATATGGTGATAACTATCTATCGTGGACAATTGCTTGGGCTAACAACCTGCCTCCCAGGCTAACTATGTGCTTCCATGCTCTGTTTCACTCACCATGCTGGTGTCAGGGTGTGGGTGGGGAAACAACTGGGAGGTTAGAGTGTTGTGATGAGCCACTTCCTCCTGCCTCGTTGTGGTCAGCAGAGCAGAGACAGTTGCAACTTGGCCTCTGTGCCTCAGAGTCCAAACCCTAACATCGCTCCTTGGAACAAGTTCAGCTGTAGGGATGAGCCTGCTAGTCAAGTGGCCTAACAACCTCTAGAGGACCCCACGGCCATAGGTGGAAGCCCAGACACTGCCCCTCACCTTCAAGGTTCCCCACAACTTGGCCTCAGTTTGCCCTTCTGCCACACCACATGTGCCCTGACTCTTGCCATGAAATGTCCCCTTTTCTCTTGAGCCTTTGCCTTTACCTTGGTTCTCATGCTCACAAAAGTTGGAGGCTTGTCATATCCATGTAGAACCATGTACACGTATGGTTCTATGTGGATGGTAGAACCACGTATATGGTAGAACCATGTACACCTGCATGATTTTTGCATTTTTTTATTTTTTGGTATAAAATATGCACCTTCTGCGATATTTTATTTCAAACTTTCTCCTAGCCTCAAATAAAACAATTTAAAACAGAGACTTTGTACCCTTCTGTAAGCAGAAAACCAATTATCACATGCTTAAAACAGAAAGTAATTGTAAAAATAAATACAGTGAAGACACAACAGTGTCATAGAATTCTGGCTGAATTTCATTGTTTGCCAAGTCTCTGAAGAAGGGCTCACGCTCCCTGTGTGTTAGAAAGGGAAGTGATCACCTGCTAGGGAAGCTTAAAGTCACACTGGTACCAGACTGGAACTTTCCCCCAGTGTAATCCAAAGGACTAAAGGGGAATTACCAGTCAGGGAATAACTTTTCAAATGTGAGGGTGTTACGGAATTGTGCCTATGTACTGTTGAAAACCACCTCATGTGGCCCATCTGGGAAGCCCGGGCCACACCATCCTTTGAAGGGATGTGCCTCGTGCTATCTTGCTTGCTTAAGGTTTGTCTGTTCAAGGCACAGTCACTCCACAGGTCTTAAACATCCTTAGGGCCAGCTACTGTTCTAGGCCCTGAAGATGCCACTGTCATCTTCCTGTCTTCTTGAAGATTCTTTCATACTGCCCAACTCTTGTTTAGGGGATGACAGACCTAGAATAAATGCCTGTCAAACAAAATCTTAATTGATTTTGATCACTGGAACTTCTCATATGGGGTGGGGCCTGCTCACCTCTCTGTGGACGGACTGCTGGGAATTGATGCCCTGAGATGGTGGGGGGAGAGTTTGGATGCATGGCCGATGCTGAAGAATAATTATGAGTGTCCTGTTGTTACACCATTGTTTTCTAGTGTATATGTCTTTATCTAATGGTAACTGCTCCACCCTCAGGGCCTGCACTGTGCTTTAAGAAAGCAAACCTTTTGTGAGATCCACTGCTTGTGAATGACAGGAAAATAAGCAGCCTCTCAGGAGCCAGGAAACCAGGGGACAGTTCTGAGTGTCATGTAGGTTCAGTGGAGAAGGCCAGGGAGAGCCCAAGTGAGGCGGGATGCCTGCACCATGAGCATCAGAGACATCTGCCAAAGGCCTTCAGGAAACTTTTGTTGAGCAGAACCTTGTGTCAGACACCATCAAGAGAGCCAGTAACAAGGATTAATGTTAACAAAACCACCCCAAACTAGACAAGGAAATACACAAGTGCGTGGGCTTTTCTGAGAAGCTGCAAATGTTCATGAGATTGTTCCCTTATGTTTCTGGACAATCAGGGGAGTTTGAGTCTTTGAATCCTAAGTTCCTGCAGCTCTTCTGTTGCTTGTAGGAGCAGATGTGGGCGCCTGGAGAAGGGCAGGACATCACCTGGCCTCCAGGTCTTCTCAGAGGTCACACCCAGGGCTCTGGCCAGGTGTTTTGCTTTGTTTTCATTTGCACATCTGGCAAAATACCTTAGGACGGTAGATTTAACCTCATGATATGTTGTGAGTATGCTGGGTGTTGGGATTCATTGGATGCTAGTTTTTAAGATGTGCTTGAGGCTATTTTTTCCTGGTTTAAGTTTAAGAAACAGTTGGTTAAGGAAGGGAGATTAAGTTGGTATTAATAAACTGTGTGAGAAAGAGGAGAAGGGAGAACGGCAAAGTTTCTTTCTTTATCCAGAAGATAGCATGCTGAATCTCTTGGTCATTTTGAGAAGTTGAAGAAATCGTTTTTAAAAAAAAGTTGTGGAGTTTGCCAAAAAGAGCTTACATGTAGGAATCTTCTTAAAATTTTTTTCTTTGTGTTTTTTTTTTAATTGGTGGTTTATACACATAGTTAAAATTTTTTCTAACCATTTTCTAAAAGGTGTGCAAAGAAAGGATGTCTCTCAGCCATCTCATTTCTCTTCCAAAGGCAACCATGGTTCCAATTTTGTGTCCTTCAAGAGCCCACCAGTTTACTATATAGATGTGTGTGCTTCCTTTCATTATACACATGTGATAGCACACTGGATCCACACTGTTGTAAAACTTACTTTTTAAAAAAATACATGACAGTGGAATGGATAAAGAGAGTTTGGTAAATCTGTATAATGGAATAACACTCAAAGATATACAGAACATGGATGACTTTCAAAAGCATTATGCTCGGTGAAAGCAGCCAGACGCAGAAGGCTGCATACTCTACGAGTCCATTTATGTGACAGTCTGGAAAAGGCCAACGAAGAGACAGAAAGCAGATCAGCCATTTGTTTCCAGGGTCCCAGAACCGGGGGGAGGAGTGGTGATGACCGACTTTAAAGGGTGATGAGGGAACTTTCTAGGGTGAGTCTTTCTAGGATCGTGATTGTGGGGGTGGTTTTATGACCAAATACATTTATTAAAGATCGTCAGAATGTACACTTAAAATTAAAGTACATGAGTACAGGCTGTCCCTGGGTCACAAATGAGATAGGGCCTATAGGTTTGTTCTTAAGTTGAATCTGTATGTAAGTTGGAACAGGTACATTTACCTATTACCTGTAATAGCCTCCATGCACAAGTGCAAGATGTATGTCAGTTGGATGTTTGCAACTCAGGGACTGCCTGGGTGTATAAATTCTACTTCCTTTAAACTTATTTTTAAAATATATCTTGGATATTATTCCACACTGGTGCATATAGAGTTCTCCTGTTCTTTTTCATGTCTGCATGGTATTCTGTTGAAGACTATCCTTTGATTTATTTAACCTGTCCTTATGGAATCTTTTCAGTGTCAGGTCAAAACTGACTCCATCTGGAGTTTGTAGATCAGTAACCTCAATTAGCTTCTCCAGAAGTGGCTTAGGTTCTCTTTTTGGAAGACCTTAAACTTGCTTTGGAAAGAGGGATTAGCACCATTTGAGCGGGAGTAATTCAAACATGAATGAAATGTCCCCTCATGCTGCAGACACTTTCTCTTCCCTGCCCCAGGCCTGTAGCATCTTTGTTAGGAACCTTGAGAGCGGCATGGAGGGCCCCTGGTAGTCCCCAAGGTGGCCTTAAACATGTGTTCTGCATAGGGCAAGCCTCTCAGCCATGAGTGCCCAAGGAAAACTGGGGAGATCTTTCTATATTCCTGTAATTAGCTTAGTGCCTTTGGCAGGCTCTCCTGATCTGTAGGTAGCATAGATGGTCTGAATGCTTGATAAGGAATCTAGGGCAAGGAAAGAGGGAAGTCTGAGATGAGTAGATCCAGTGTGTGGGGAGCCACCATCATTCTCTAGCTCAAGTATAAAGCTGGTCATGTGGTACGATCTCATCACATGGATGTCACTAAGGAACTGGGGGACTGGGCATTGGAGACCATGCTGGTAGTCAGCTCACTGAGTGTGGGTTGCCTTGGCCACCTCCTCTAGGAGGCCATGTTGTGCATAGCTGGAGAGAGACTGGGGACAAATCCAGAGGGGAAGGGTGTGGTTAATGTCCAATGTGGGAGCTGAGCTCTCCCATGAATGCTGTTTGGCTGTGGATTTCTTCCTTGGGTGAAACAAAGGGTTCTTAGTCTTCTGCGTTAGATGCCTGCTGCAGAGGACAGAGGAGAATGCAGGAATTCTAATCAAATGGCTTTGCCCACCTTAAGTCCTTTTTTGAAATAGAGCCCCTATAAATGAATAAACAGAGTCATGGTACAGACATTCTAATGCTTTGTGTTTCATATGAGACAATACTTATAGCAATAGTTGTGGGTGAAATTTTCATTTTAAGACACAACTTTCTGTTTACAGTTATCTAGTTACACTGGGTTTATCTATATACTATTAATGCTTCATAGCACCAATATGTTTTGAAGTCACCATGATACTGTGTTCTGTCTTGCTGGTTTTGTCTTTGTATTTGAGGTGTGATTATGAAGGATTACAAAGATCCTCTGCCATTTCAAACCTTGAGCTGACATATTCATTTCTAAGGGTGGTACACTCAGAAATAATCACCTTCTATTCATTTCTATTTTAAATTTCTTTTTCTTTTCTTTTTTTTTTTTTTTGAGACAGAGCCTCAAGCTGTCCCCCTGGGTAGAGTGCCATGGCATTACAGGTCACAGCAACCTCCAACTCCTGGGCTCAAGCGAGTCTCCTGCCTCAGCCTCCCAAGTAGCTGGGACCACAGGCGCCCACCACAACGCCCGGCTATTTTT